>OZ038496.1:101347251-101457251 GCA_964036315.1 Acanthosepion esculentum
GACGACCTATATTTTCGTCTGCCGAAATAGACTATTCTCCATATGAGGTGCGTTTGGGTTTTATTGTTTATTAATTATTTGCTCTGTAATAAATACACTGATCTCTTTTTGTGGATCAGCTTTAATATTACTAGAATCCACGTGGATTGTACACCAACGTATTTGTTACATTTACACATATATATATATATATGATGGGGGATATTTTAAATGCAAGTATCTTGGATTATAAAAATGACATTGAGTACCAAATATATTTATTGCATAAATCATATACCCGAGTCCAACATATTATCTAAGATTTGAATATTACATCCCTGAGATGGTCACCACAACGAAAAGAACATGCACGATCTGGTTGCCTCATTTCAAACATAGTTCGGCTCAGCATATTAATTGAAATGGCTACGATCTTTCTACGGGGGATACTTTTTATTAGTTACACAGCCATGCAAGAAAGTCCCACACAACCGTAGAACTAAAACAAAGTACTTGCAGTTGATATGCTAGATTCGAATGCGTTGATTCCGTGTATATGGAATGATCGAGGGGGGTTTCTAGCCGCGCAGATCAAAACTGTTGGTAGCTCGCCTGAACATTTGCCATGGAAATAGTGACGGGGTGCTCGTAACGTTTCGTCTGTGGCGAAAGGGGGTTGCAATGTAGGAAATAATTCATCACCCATAAGCGAATAATAAATTCCATCCTGTTTAAAATCTGATAGTAATAGGTTGAATGCTATTTTCACTTACCAAATAAAATTACATTCTCCCATTTCATCCCTTAAGAAAAACCGAAATATGAAAGTGATAGCTTGAATGGTACTTTCGTTCTTTTAAAATACCAAAATTGTAACAATACATCCTCTATGGTCATATAATGTTTTATCATGTCACCTCAAGCAAGGCGATAAAGAAACTAAGACTCAATGGGCGACTGAGAGTGGAACAGAATGAGAAGACTTTAATGACGAGAAAAGACAATTAGAGAACAGGGTTCAAGAATACAGAAGAGGCGATTGACGTCGCATTTATATATTTAATTATTGCAGGTTGCAAGGAGATAAGAAACCGGAAGAGAGTTCTACAGGCGAGAAAAGAATCTATTAGAATAGAACTTACGGTTGCATCTAGCTAGCTCAACGGTAAATAGAGGAAACCTATTTGCCAATCTAGTAGTACGCTTAAATCCATGCAGTCACTCAAGAGGTTGCTCCTATTCAGGCGATCAACAACCTTCTTGCTGATTATAGCTTCAAAAAGTTTGCCAATGGCACTGAGGATCTGTCTTTATGTCTGAAGATGGCCAGAGCGTACAACGACCGAAACGTTGTAATAAATATGGCGACAAAGATGAGGACAATAGTCCGAATAATGTAAATAGGGCACTGAGGATATTGTTGAGTGTATATTAAGAGGAGGATGAGTGATCAAAACCGGGCATACATTTGACACCTTTCATAGATTTAGGAAGGATTTAACAATTTCGGTTAAACAATTTCCCTAAGATCGGGAATCACTCCAGGTTGACGTTCTTAAGGAAATCCATTGGGATTTTGTCTGGACCGATTGCCTTCTTAGGGGAAAAACTCAAGATGACCAGAGCTCGGCAGCTGATATCTTCTGAAACCTCACTTTACCGTCTCAGTGGGGGAAAAATTAGCTGATCACATTCGGTTCTCCAAAAACCATCCATCATCGCCGATCGCATCTACCAGAACTATCACCAATCGCGATGAACGGATGTTCCTACTGGTTGGCATCGTGCTTTGAGCGCCTATTGGGACTTACAAATGGAACTCGTACATGCGATCCATGGCTAAAGATGCTGGAAAAATGGTCGGTTCTCTGTACCGCTCCAGTAAGTACCCGACTCCTCCTTCTATCCTCTACATTTACAAGAGGCATATCAGGCCGAAAATGGAGTCCTGCTGTCATATTTGGGCAGTAGCTACTCAATCTTTACATTCAATTCTCGAATATTCCAAAAGCGTCCCCGCGTCCTTGTGGGTGACAAATTATTATTATTAGCCTATAACCCATTTCTCACAGACGAAATGTCGCTAGTTTCTCACTGCTCAGCCGCAATTTCCATGGAAAATGTTCAGATGAATTACATTCCTTAGTTCTACCAGTCCTAACCTTCACGGCAAAGACTCTCCATTCCCAGTACATTCTAGCGAACCACCTTCATTCCATTCGTATTACTTTGGTGAGATGTAAGTTCTACTCGAGCTACTTCTTCCCACAAACCACTGCCTTGTGAAACCGACTCCCAAGAGGATGCTTTCCCGATCACTACAGTCTTAAGCTCTTTAAGTCTAGGTTTAACCGCTATCTTCTATACAAAACATATCCGCATAATGTGCCTGTTAATATGTAACCCTCTACCTCGAGTGGCTCCCGAGCCTTGTACAGGGTGAACATTATTATAAAAGAAAAAAGATCATTCACATAAAAGAATATATTATACTGTAATTTTTCTAAAATTTGCACTCGGAATAAATGTTTTTCTTTTGACATTAATCTAACGCAAATTACATTTACGATGATATATTTTAAGATGTTCAAGTCTAGTGCTAACCGTCATCTTCCCTAAATATTTGCATAAACTCTCTTACTCTGTAACAGTCTACCTCGAGTGGCATGAAAATGTTTATAGAAAAGACATACAGAAACAGAACTTCCTCCTTACTAACGGAATACGAAGCGAATGGAGATGGTTCGGTGCAGTGTACGTCGAACGGTGTTTCTTACTTGTAAAAACCATGGTTCGTGGAAGCAAACATTAATATATAGGGTGAACACAAATATTCTGTTAACCCTGAGTCTGCTAAAAGAATTTGGAAGAAAGTGTTTAATTTCCGACAATATTGAGAATGGCTGACAAAAGACACGCTGCATACACGGTTAATAGCGACGGTACATCTTTTTCCCGCGCATCAGAAGTCAAAGAATCTTCTGCAAATTGCTATTCATAAAATCTGTTGCCTGGAAATACTGTTTCTCGGCTTCTCGTTAAATGTACAAAGCTTTTGATATTCGTTTTGTTTTGCATTAGCTCCGAAAGTGCTGTCATTCTGAATATGATTTTAAACTAGATACAGCATACAAAATATCTGTAGTTGAAAGCATAAAATTACGTACAACATATTTAGATTTCGGCATTAAATAACCCATAGAGGATGACATCTTCCAAAATAAAATAAACCAACCAAAAATCCATATTTATAGTAAAATTACCAACAATACATATCTTGTAAGAGAGTTATCAAAAAACAACAGTAGAAAACCGGAATTAGTTTAACGAGTTTATTACCTTTTGTTACAGGGAAAAATAATGTAGAATAGAAACTAGGGGAGAGAATGACTAACTGTTTTCAGCAAAAGCTCCTGCTGCTCCTGCTAATCCTCTTGATGTAGGAGTATTTTTAGGTCTTTCGTTCGACGGCCGAATCCATACTTGTAGGGAAATATTCTCCCTCAACATATTTAAAACAAAATGACCAACAATACACTAAATCTGTAGTTAAAAGCATACAACTACGATCAAAATATTTCCATTTCGGCATTAAATAACCCCCAGAAGTTGATATGCCGCTGAGCAAAACCAACCAACCAGCCAGCCAACCGAAAGTGTTGTGGTACCAGCAAAATCCACATTGTTGCTGATTGAAATGTTGTCTCTTCTGGTTGAAACTGCGTCGTCTGTCATCGCATTTTTTTCTTGATCTCTTATGTGCCCAACTGACCCTATTATAATGTGCAGCCGACAAAATCGAAAACAAACAACACGCATGCGCGAAATTAAAAACATAAATTGGCGACAATTTACCAACCGCAGTCTGCAAATGTTTTATGACTGATAAGTGTAAATGTGATATTTTGGTGATTAGAGAAATAGTTGTACGATTGGGTCATTAATTGCAACTATGCGCCATGTCCCCTCAGGACATGGGCGATCATGGCTTTCCACAACTTCCTTTTTTACCCATTAGTGAGGCATTCATCTTCTTCTTCTTCTTCTTCTTCTTCTTCTTCTTCTTCTTCTTCTTCTTCTTCTTCTTCTTCTTCTTCTTCTTTGTGCTGTGCCCCTTCCGGTTGTAAACGATCTACTTCCTGTACTTTGTAGTTCTTAGTAAGCTTTGTCTTTTTGCTATCTCTCCTAATCCCTGCTCTGCCAAGCATTTACACAAACTCGTTAGGGGAGGTCATTCACTACATTCCTCTCTCTCTCTACCCGTGAGTGTCAAATTCTCCAAGCTTTTAGCATTATGCGCCTTAGATATTTCAACTGTCAACTTTTCTGATTCTAATCATAAATGTTCATTTTGTTTCAAGTTTCCCCTAAAACGTACTCGTTACTAATATGCTAACTATGAATTGGAGTCATCAAAATCAAGCAAGTATAAAAATTGAAATATCTGTGAAGTGTTTTAACAGAGGATGAAAAGTGTGACACCGAAATCCGAAGGCGCATTGGGATGTCGAAAGATGCCTTCCAAAAGTTAAGCAAAGTATTAAGAAACAGAAAAATATCGTTAGAAAAAAGTAGAGTACTTAACAGTTATGTAATATCGGTCCGGCTATATATCAGTGAATGCTGAACAATCTCCTCACAGATGAAGAAGAGACTTGAAGCAACAGAAATGTCCTTCTACAAAAGGATATTGAGAAGACCATGGCCTGAACATGTGAGCAATCGTGAAGTTTTAAAGAAAATGGAAACAAAATGGAATCACTTATATTTAACATCATTAAGAGACAGTTGAACATTCTAGGTTACATAATAAGGAAAGAGGGCTTGAAAAATTTGATACAGGAGAGATTTAAGGCAAGAGAGAGGAAAACAACGCATAATCTAGTTAACAAGTTTATGTAAATAGTTGGTAGAACAAAGATGATGAGAGCGAAAAGATGACATTTACTAAGAGCTACAAAGTATAGGGAATTGTGGAAAGTCATGCTCATCCACAGACTGAAGGGACACGGCACACAGAAGAAAAAGATGAAGAAAGCCTAACTTATAAAAATAACACGAAATATCAAATCATGGCAGATGTAACGTGCGAAATGTGAAAACGATTAACTGAATTATATTTTCTCCTTTTAAAAATGCTTAAATTTTAATAAAGTTTCTTTTACAACGAGGTTCACCCTTTACAAAGCCCGGGGTAGGGTACTCGAGGTAGAGGGATACGTTTGGAGTCCATTTTGTGCGTATAGGAGTGGAAAATAACGGTTAACCCTAGCCTTGAAGAGGTTAAGATTGTAGTGATCAGGGAAACATCCTCTTGGGAGTCGATTCCACAGAGCAGTGGTTCGTGAGAAGAAGCTGTTCGAGTGGAACTTATTCTCACTGATGAAATACGAAGGGAATGTGGTTGGTTGGCTACTATGTCAATGGCATGGCGTGTTCTTGCCGTGAAGGTTTCGTCCGAGCACCTTCTGTGGTTGTAGCATTAAGGCAGTGAGAGGTTTTCACATCCCGCCTGTGGGAGACAGGTTGAAGGATAGAGAATAATTCGTCACCCACATGTCCTCGAAGACGCTTTTGAATTCTATCAAGGCTGATGATTGAGGTCTCGGCAGCTCTCATCCAAATATGATAACAGTACTCCATTTTGGGCCTGAATCTGGCTCTTCGAAAGGTAGAGGATAACAGGTCGAGCCAGGTACTTAGTGGAGCGGTACAGGAAGCAGACCATTTTACCTGCATCGAGTTCCACTTGAGGCCGGGTGTGAGTTTTCAAGTCATCCAGATCGGTGATAATACGTATGAGCATGAGGGCGTAGAGTTTCACAATTGCATCGTCACAGAAAGCTCCGACTATCTACCTAAATTGATTATTCTAAAGACAGACGTTTCTATGGAGCACATCTGACAAATAATTACTTCAGTAAGGGTTAAACCCATGAAAAGTTGGATTTCGTCATCTTCATACTTATTTCCGGCAAAACAAAAAACTTTTGACAAAACAGTATCATGAATTTTATGAGTCATTGGAAAGACGTTATTGTTAACGAAACCTATGTTAATAGATAAAATCAACTCAAAACGAATTTTAACATTTTTTCTCTGGCCCTAAATTCTGAGATGACGTATGGAATAATCTGTTACTTTAATCGACTCTACCTTAACTTTGAGAATAAAAATATCGTTAAATAGAATAGAAAGTTTATGGATCGATAACAAAACGCAAAACATTATTGTGCATTTTTGGTGGTCTATTTCTGTAATGTAAAATATTTTTATAAAACACAAACCGCTAGACAAAGAAAAGATTTTTCGGAATTGTTCGTGAAAAAGAGAAAACAAACAAAATAGTGTTTTGACTTTATTTTAATCCCGAGAGGGAAGCCATCACTCTTTTCTGTTTCTTTGTACGATAGTCTCGTCGTCTTTTCTCGACACTCGCTGTCAAATATGGCGGCTGAGATTGTCAGCTAAATGAAGGAGAACATCGCAGTCTTTTCAGTTGTTGAGAGGCAGACGAACATATTCAAGTTTCGCCTTCTGTTTTCCTAATTTTCTCCATACTAATTTTAAGGCTTTAAATAGATGTTTAAAGCCCCAGGATGGCTACCAATATGCCCTCGGGGATCTGTTGTTTGTATCGTATTCCAAGAGCTAGGGAAACTCGCTTAAAGCCTACTTTGAAGTGAAATTAACAAATAATAACATATTTTCATAACAAAGTCTCTACCTTCAGAGCATAGCAACACATCTATGGAAGCACATTATTTCCTACATTTTCAGATGTTTTAACCCGATGTGCATCGATATGCACAGACTCCTTTTTCTATGTTTTCTTAGTTATTCAATGGGTTTTCCGTATCTGTTTGCTTATGAGAAACACTTTCCTCCTTTTCATAAAAATACACTGCTTTTTAAAGGATGTAGTCTAGAAAAATTAGGCTATGGAATATTCACTAATTGACCTTAAGCAAGAATTAAAAATTAATGTTATGATCCCAATAGGCGGGGATACCAACCTTCCCTCGCTTATTCATTCGTTATTTAATGGGGCGGGGGGTGAGCGGCGGACGTATTTCTTTTGATTTGGAAGTGTGTAGACGACTCTGGATCTTTACCCTTTGAGCTCTGACCACCGTTTTACCGGTGGTAGAGAAAAATGACTTCATGCCCAGCCACCGGTTGAACAGTGGTAGAGAAAAATGACTTCGTGCCCAGCCACCGGTTGAACAGTGGTAGAGAAATATGACTTCGTGCCCAGCCACCGGTTGAACAGCGGTAGAGAAAAATTACAATGTTCAGCCTCCGGTTGAACGGTGGGTAAACACTCGCAATTATTTTTATATCTACTGTGAAACATTTCATATCAATTATTTGCGAATTTTGTTCAGGAACGCAGGGTTCAAAGGGTTAAAGTACAATCTTATAACTTTCAAATAAGACGACATACTAGTTCGGTTCAGAGGATACCATAAATGGACTTGTTGATTTATTTATATTGTTCCAACTAATACACGGCTCAAGAGCCACTCATGGTAGAGTGTTACTGAATATAAAAGGAAGTACGTAGCCTTAGAAGGGAGTGAAGATTATCTGGTTAAGGAGAACAAATTAACTTGGAGAGGTTAAGATTCTAGTTTTTAGGGAAACATATACATCAGAGCTTTTCCAACAGTGTAGGAATGGAATATGGAGAAAATGTGGGTGATTCAACTCCGTGGACGTAGAAAGGCGAGCCGTAGCTTTAAACCTCTGAACTGGTGGTACTAAAGAGTAGAGGTCATTTGAAGATTTGCCATTGAAATAGCGATATAGAGTAGAGATAGCTTTCAACGGTTCGTCAGTGGGAAAGAGGCTATTGACTGAAGCATAGGTCAGGACTGGAAGATGAGGATTGGGCAGCTCCAGCTCAGATGTGTTAATAGTACCCTATTTATACTTTGATGTGTCTCTTGAAAATAGAAAACATGAGGAGTCAGATACTTTCTGGGGCGTTACAAGGAGCAAACTATTTCCAGCATCTTTATAGATGGATTGTATATATGAGTTCAACTTGATGGTCGTTCTTGAGCAATAATCTAATTTTCTACTGTGATTGTTGGTTGAGGTAGTTGCGTATCTTTTGTGGTCAACAGTAGTCGACATTCAAGACTGAATTAAAGTCAAGATTTCAAATACTGATTTTCGAGGCAGGCATGTCTTCTCTAATTCAAAAATTATTTTCTTCTATTTAGCTATGTATGACACAAGGCTAAGCTGTGTAGAGATATTGCGCAAGCAACTGTAAACAAATCTAAGCTACTTTGCCTATTTGTTCTAACAGCTCTCAACGAGGGAAAAACTAACTTGTAGCATCCAGTGCTTCCAAAATTAAGCCGTCCTGGGTAAGACGATAAACTACATCCGGCAACAAGTCCTCTCATCAGGAGGTTTTGAGGAGCGTGGAACCACCTCTTAATTACTGTTGTTCCCAGGTTCACCATGAATCGAGGTGGAAGCACCTGTTAGGGGGGGGGGGTCTCAACTATAGGCAAATAGTTAACCCCCAAACTGAGGTCAAAACACTATGAAAGTTTAAAAATAGATTTTTATAGTAAAATTACCAGTAATACATTTTTGAAAAAAAAAATGCCCGCAATGTATTTGAGCTTTGATAAAAGGCCTCTTTATAAAAATGCGTCAATGAAAACTGATCTACAAACTGATTTCTTACAAAAAAATGCATATTCTTTTCGAACGAACCTATTCTAAAAGTTTTGTCGGTATTAAATAACCTATTGAGGTGTTGATATGCCGTAAAACGAAATAAATCAAGCCCAAACTAAGCTAGTGTCGCTCCATCATACCCAGCGAGCAGATGCTGAATTTCATTTAGGATAAACGATTTTACTTAAATGAGGCTCCTTAACCTGAACATATATTAGTCAACCAAAGACCTCAAATGGAACCCATATATACGATCAGTTGCTATAAAATTTTTATAAAAGTAGCCGGTTCCTTGTAGTGCTCTTAAATGTTTCTGACACCCACTTTAAAAAGTCAAATCAAACAAAAATTGAGCATTGCTGGAGCTGCACAATCTTCAATTTCCAGCACTGAGAGATTTCAGAAGCGTTTACCTAGTCGATGAATTATTTTCAACCGTGCAGCAGAAACGTTGAAAGCCTAATGTTCAAACGAGCAACATTCCACTTAGTTCCACTAGTTCAACAGTTTGCTGCTCGGATACTCATCCTCATTTCTGTCATATTCCATTAGTAGGGAGGAAGTTCCACTCAGACAGTCTCTTCTCTAGAACTGTTGCATTTTGAAACAAACACTCGAATGGATGTTTCCCTGATCATTACGATCATAACCTCTTCAAGTCGAGGTTCAACCGTTATCTATCCTACAATGCCTCATAATCTGCACTTCTTACCTCCCCCACTTACGCTCATACAACAACCTCATTCAGACTCCCGAGAGGATGCTTCCTTGATCGCTACAATTTTAACCTCTTCAAGTCTTAGGTCAACCGTTATCTATCCTACATAGGCTCATAACCTGAACGCATTCCCTCCTCTTATGCAACTACCTTCTTTAATAACCCTCTACCTTTCGTGGCTCTTGTGCCTTATATTGGTTGAACATGTAGTAAAAAAGATTCACAAAGCAGAATTTGTCATGGAAAATGAAAAGAAAAATCTCACCTAATAGTTGTAAACAAATAAACGGAAGTTTTTCTCAATCGCAGATGTTAATCTCCTCGCAGACCCAAGGGTGAAGACAAAAGAAAGCAGAAAATGTGGTAAAAAAATACAAGAATTTGGCACAAGAATCGAGGAAAATTAGTAATCAACAAGGAAGTTTTATGGAAAATGGAAAGGAAAAAATCACTTTTACTTAGAGTCAGAAAGAGACAGTTGAAATTTCTGGGATACAGTATGAGGAAAGAAGGGTTAGAAATATTGACACTCACAGGATAAATCGAAAGAAAGAGGGACAGCAGGAAACAGGGAGTAACCCCTATCTAACAGGGGTTATAGAACAACGATGGTAGGAAGTGGGAGTGATAGTAAAAATCAAACATTACTCAGAGCTACAAAGGACAGGAAAGTATGGAAAGCCATAAACGACCATGTCATGAAGAAGTAAAGTACATAAAAGAAGAAAAGGTTTGGCTCATTTTTAGAAACATTTAAGAACTTGGAACCATAACGAAAATACTACAAATGATATTGGTTGAATTAGAAAATCGAAGAAAAACCGAAACTGTCCTTTGCTGGGTTTCCGATGATACTGAGGAAGGTCCTGGAGATTTTAGAAAAAAAAATTGTCGTGACTGAATTCGATTATGAACGTATAATTGCATGAACTATAAATAATATCAGACTGAATCTATGGAAATTCCACGGATGGTGACAAGTAATATTGACTATTGTCTCATTCCTCAAATCTTGTATTAGGTTTCGTCCACATCTTTTAATTCTCATACCTATGATTTCCAAATTTGGTTGCCTATCCACGGATTTATCAAGATGTTATACAAATATGGATTAGATCCATTTGCAAAAGATAAGGGATATCCTCTCATTTATCTTTCTGTTGCTCTATGTCGCCATCAAGAATTTCAGTTTATTGCAATTTTAAGCCTTTCTCTCCCGACTTGCCTTTTCGCCATAGACGTTTATCTCTCGATAACTTGCAAGCAAGTTTATGTCATTCGCTTGTTTCCATTCCCCTCTACCTCTGTATATATATATATATATATATATATATATATATATATATATATATATATATATATATATATGTGTGTATATATATATATATATATATATATATATATATATATACATACATATGTATATGTGTGTATGTGTGTGCGTGTATTTTGAACTAAAAAATTAAAATTTTCAGACACACTGTGTTGTATATTATTTCAATTAAATTCCTCGACTAGTTTCGGCCAGCGTGGCCATCATCAGGAGAAAGAAAATTCTACTTGTTAGTCGCAGTGAACTACAGTAATGAATATATATATATATATTTATATATATATATGTATGTATGTGTGTGTGTGTGTGTATTTGCGTATTTAGGCAGCAAATTCTCTTTTAGGAATGTCTGATTATTTTTGTGTGTTAAAATCAAATGATGCAAGAAATGCACTGTAACAGTGGAAACCACTTTTATTTCCCAAGTGCTTTTCATCTCTTTCTGATCTTCGAAGAAATCTACAATAAATAGAATCAGATACAAATACTGTAATAATGTTCTAAAATGCCTATAAAAAGAACAGTTTCCTCGCTTTAATGCGCTCTTGATCATGGCATTCGAACATCAAAGAAAAAAAATTCAATAATGGATATTTTTTCAGGTTCTAATGAACGCTAAAGCAAAACTGTCAGCCATTTGCATTTAAATGCAAAAAGAATAAAAATTCGTAATGGATAGCTGAAATATATTTATTACCTTACTATTAGGTCATCCCATAAGTTCTGTTCGAATTTTAACTTTTTGTTAAAATGAACGAAATTTAAAGAGTATTTTATAATGTCTAATGGAGCTGAACATTATTTTTTATGTTTAGATGCATTTAAACTGATCAAATTTTATTTCAGAGAACAATAAAATTAAATTTTGTTTGATTAAAACCCTGCTAACATGGAAGTACCCAAGAATCATTTGAGGCACATAATGCTTTATGGGTTCAAGAAAGGAAACTCAGCAGCTGAAACGGCTAGAAACATTCACTCAGTTTATGGAGAGGAATATGTGAATGAAAGAACTTGCAGAAGATGGTTCGCAAAATTCAGAGGTGGAGATTTCACCCTTGAAGATGAAGATCGAACCGGACGTCCAGTTGAGTTTGCTGAAAAGCTTCTTGAAGCAGCTCTTGAAGAAAATCCTGCTTTATCAGTTGAGGAATTGGCAGTGGTTCTCAGTTCAAACCATACAACTGTTAATTGTGACTGGCGACGAAAAATGGATCTTTTATGGAAATGTTAAGTGTCGTAGACAGTGGCTTGGTAAAGGGGAAGGACCCCATCCATAGCCGAGAAGGGAACTTCATGGGCAAAAGGTTCTTCTTTCAATCTGGTGGGATTGCAAAGGAATAATCCACTTTGAATTATTACCACTTAATGCAACAATTAATGTTCAAATATACGGTCAGCAATTAGAGCGTTTGAACCAAGCTTTGAGGAAAAACAATGCGCGACCACACACAGCAAGAATCACGCCACAAAAGATCGGTTGGGAGAAAATTCCTCATCCACCGTATTCTCCCGACCTTGCTCCTTCAGACTTCCATTTGTTTCGTAGCTTACAGAATCATTTGGAAGAAACAGCTTTTGTAACACAGGAAGAGGTCAAAACTGACATTTGTGAGTTCTTCGAATCAAAGCCAAAAGAATTTTACAGTAATGGAATTAGTAAGCTTGTTAATAGATGGAAGGAAGTCATAGATAATCAGGGGAAATACATTGTAGATTGAATCTGTAATTAAATGTAACATTTGGTCACTTGTTTTCTTCATTCAAAATTCGGACAGAACTTATGGGATAACCTGATAGTTGCATCCATGACGTGATCTCAGAAAAAGATGGAAAGGACTTGGGGAAATAAAAGTGATTTTCACTGTTACAGTGCATTTCTTGTATCATTTGATTTTAATACACGGAAATTTATCCGTGAATATGCTAAAAATAAGTAGACATAATGTTTGTAAGGTATAAAAATATATATCCTTAACTCATATGCCTGGTGTAAAGGCAAACGTGTCCAAATCGTATAACAGCATAGGATAATTGTCCGCCCACAAATGTTTAATATCTACCCCCCCCAAAAAAAAACTAAATTAATTCAGTTTCTTTTTTCCAGATTTTCAGATAAGACGTTTAGTCATCATTCATGAGACAATTTGTAAGAATGACAGAAAAACCCTTTGAAGAAAGAGAACAGGTTAAAATCGTTTTGTGTCATCCCCACTATATCTTCCAAACTGACCAATGGTGAGAAGAAAAATATCGTTTTAGGCCTCCAGTAATGATACCAACATTCATACTCTGGCTTCCATCTTCAAATTCCATTCAAGAACCATCAAAAGAACGGTGAAACAGTTTTTTTAAAAAAGGGGAACAGTAGAGAGAAAAACTGGATCAGAAGGTTACAACTGGAAAAGGGATGATCATTTCAACTTAGAGCTAAATAGAAGCTTATTGGTCAAAGTAGAGCCCAATAATTTTATAAAAACCTCGGAGAATTCCAGTAAGATAACATTAATCATTTCTAAGATACAACACTTCAAAGCTTAACCTAAGAATTGGATAATTTCGGTGTTACACTCGGTATATATATATATATATATATATATATATATTGTCATCCACAGACAGACTGTTTCGTTGTATCACATCTCATCAGTGTGACTAGACACCCAGTTGCCTCAAGCCAGGATCGAAACCCGACACATTTGGGATCAGTCAAAGATTTTTTCCCTAAGCTATCAGGTTCCGGCAGAGAGGAAAGTGAATTTTTATGTATTTATTGAATAAACACGCCAGTGACTCAGAGTACTCGATTCATAGAAATTTTTTTGCATTACATATATATATATATATATATATATATATATATATATATATATATATATATATATATATATATTGCGTTTATACATATATATATATATATATATATATATATATATATATATATATATTATATATATATATATTTTTTCTTCCTTCGCCGTTTTCTCGCGCTTTCTATTCTGTCTAGTTTTTCCTAATTTCTCCTTCCTCATGTGTGTTTTTAGGTTAGAAAGTGTAACGGATTCTAACTCAAGTAGGTCGGGAATCGTGCAGATACGACTCCCTCTGGTTCCAGATAGAAAGGTATAAAGGTCGTACATTCAATCAAGTAGAACTACTAAGATTAATAACCATGAATTTTAGTGGGGGGATGGTTTCAGCTGCTCAGCCTAATTCTTGTTTTAAATATAACGTCACTTGCACGAAGAATCCAGAGAAAATGAAAGCACATAATCTGAAAACATGAAGAAACAAGCATTGCGAATATGCAATAATTCTCATCTTCTCCCGTGAAAACGGCAATTCACGGCGTCTGTCTCATATCTCGGCTGAAATCTGTAATCTTGCGTTTTACCGCTGGGACATCGATAAATGAAAACACAATGTGACGACATCATGTTTTCAACACGTACTCAATGAACGGATGAAAATCTGTAAGTGATATTAAGAAAGAGGAGAAAAAAAAGACCCTTGGTATTTGAGAAGGGATATTGGGAGGAACAATGGTGGGCCGGGCAAACCTGGAGAAGATGAAAGAGAGAGATAATACTAACCAGTTAAATACAATCCTCGTGCGCATATATATATATATATATATATATATATATATATATATATATATATATATATATATACCCCTCTCCATATAAACATATTCGCACACGCTCATACGCATCAACATATAGCCCACCCATACGAACATATACAAATACTTTATGACACATACACAAACACACACAATGAACAGATGTATAACGCATAAGAAACGCATAAAGGTAGACATCCATCTTACACACAAAGTACAGAAAACTACAAGCACACATACATAGTCCCACACGTATTTATCTTTTTTAAAATGCACAATGCCACACACATCTAAAGAAACTTTTCTTACTATCCATAGGAACAACTCCTTTTCTCCCTCTTCATAGCCCAAACTTTGTGTTTTCTTTCTTTCTTTCTTTCTTTCTTTCTTTCTTTCTTTCTTTCTTTCTTTCTTTCTTTCCCACGTTGTCTGCGTCTTGTGATTTCATACATTCACACAAACACGCACACATAAATGCAAACACATGCACATACGTAGTCTCATTGTTTCTCTTTGTTAGGTTTATTGACTGAACGACATCTTAATAATCTTACTACAGCGCCATTTCTTTAACACAACCATATTACCGCCATTTTTACTCGAAGAAATATTTGCGGTTTTTCATTCGGAATGCCAACTTCGTTCAGTGCGAAAGAAGGAGTGGATACAAAATAAGAGATATAAGGAGAAAGAAAGATAGGGAGGGAGAGAGAGAGAGAGATAGAAAGAGAAAGGAAGGAATTTCGAGTGACATGACGAAAGGAGAGTAACGTTCGACCCACACTTGTGACTTGTATTAGGTGAACAATAAAAAAAAGAGGAGGACCTGACAGAGGGAGAAAAAAGGAGAGCGATAAGAAGAGAGCAAGAGAACGTTAGAGAAATATAAACAGTTGGAGAGAGGGAGACGATGAGAAAGGCAGCAAGAATAAAGAGTACAGAGAGAGAAAAAAGACAGAGATAAGTGATGAAGGAAGAAGAGAGAGTTATTGAAAAGACAAAGTAGTATGAGAAGCGAGAGAGATGGGAGGACGAGGAGAGAAGAAAGGAAAAGAGATAGATAGATAGAGAGAGAAAGAGTGAGAGTGAGAAGGTGAGATAGAGAGAGAAAAGAAGAGAAACACAGCATGACAGAGTGGGCCAAAATCTGCACTGGAAAATCTGCAACGTCTACGGGAAGGAAACTGAAAGAAACTGGTATGAACACCACCCAGTCCCGATTACAGAGATAGGACCTGTAACAATTTTATTGGACTGCACAATACACACAGACAGAACAATCAAAGCTAATCGCTATGACATCGTTATTAGAGACCGCAACCCCCCAAACAAATGGCTCCTTATTGATATGGCACTCCCTGCTGACTGCAATCTTTGAAGATCTTCAAAAAGCTATGAACATACAAGGACCTTGAAATCAAAATCTCAAAAATGTGGCACATGGGACCATCAACAATCCCTGTTGTCGTTGGAGACCCCGGATTGGTTGGAAAAGATAACAATAGACTCGTTGTAGGGATTCCTGGTAACCCATGCCTTAAAGAAATACAAAATATTGTTTTTACGGGTACAGCCCACACCTTACGAAGGGTTTTATCTATGTAAAATATGTGCGTTTTTTTTTTAAATTGCTCAGGGGAAATGTCATGATGGCATTTCTGACCTTAGGTCTCTGGTCGGGACCCGGAAAGAAATGAGTGCACACCAGAAATCAAAGGAAATAATACAACAACAACAACAACAACAACAATAATAATAATAATAATAATAATAATAATAATGATAATAAGGAGATAGGACCTTTAACAATTCTATGGGACTACACAATACACACTGACAGAACAATCAAAGCCAACCGCCCAAACATTGTTATTAAAGACCACAAACAAAATAAGTGCCTCCTTATTGATATGGCAGTCCCTGAAGACTGCAATGTATCTTTGAAGATATTCGAAAAACTGTCAAAATACAAGGACCTTGAAATAGAAATCTCAAAAATGTGGCACATGGGAACATCAACAATACCTGTTGTAGTTGGAGCCCTTGGACTGGTTGGAAAAGATTCAAGTAGACTAATTGAAGGGATCTCTGGAAGTCCATGCCTCAAAGAGATACAAAAAAATCTTCTGACAAGTTCAGCCCACACTTTACGAAGGGCTTTATCTATGTAATTATTTTTTTTTTTATTTATTTTATTTTATTTTATTGCAGTGGAAAGTGTCATGATGCCATTTCTAACCTTATGTCCCTGGGCGAGACCCGGAAAGAAATGTGTAAACGCCAGATATCAAAGAAAATAAAAATAATAATAATAATAATAATAATAATAAAGATTAGATACAAAGTAGTGTCTCAGGATATTAAAAAAGGTTTTCGAAATTAAAGTGAACAAATGAATTTTAATAAAAGGGCGGGATGAGTGGTTAGTATCGCTTCATGTTCATTTTGGGCCTGGATAAAAAGATCTTAAATCGATGGACTGACTACACTTGAGTTTCAAATAGACCAGGTGATTAAAATGAAAGCGGTGGCCGGAATTTTTTAAATAATTTTAAAAATATAAATTCTCTGTAATGAAAAGCATCATCTTAGAATCCTCTCACCCTTAATTAAGGAGGGTGCGAAATTTGCAGAATATTTAATAAAAGGGGTTGTTGTTGGAATAAAGATGTCCGGGTGTATTTTCCTCTAAAGAAGAGTAATCGTCCTTATCCATTTGTTTGAAAGTAGAAGGTAACCAAGAAATTAATGACGGCACTCTACACTTTAGATATAATACCCGATTGACTTTATGTAAAGAGAAAAGGGCCATAAGCAGACGGCCAAAATGACATTTGCAGAAAACGGCAAACAGTAAAGAAAGGATGGTGATAACTTCGAGTAATGAAAGACAACAATGGATTCAAGAGAAACGTTACAAGGTAAAAAATTAAAAAGGGAACTCTACAGTGAGTTTAAAAGACAAAATGGAACCATTGTCGCTGGAAATTTGGGATACGGATCTAATAAGACTATAGAATATTTCTTATTGCATCCACGAACAAATACATAGCAAAATTAAAAGTGTCAATCAAAACATACAGAAAACAGCAAATTCCGTAGATTCAGTTCAGTAATTCTTCTAAGCATATCAGACATTTTTTATCAATTATATTTGTTGATCTTTTTTCTAATTTACGAATATTCTTTTTCAAATCTGGTTGTTGTGTGTGGATAATGTCGCTTTTATAGAGAACGAAATGAAACTATGAACAACATTGGATTAAAATGTCTGCAAAGGAGTCAAGAAGAAAGAACCTACCATTCCATCGATAACGGAATAGACAGTCTTCTTCCTAAAACTCTCTCTTTCTCCGGACCATGTTCTTCAGTCAATTGGCGGTCATTTCCCTCTATATAATTCTGTTTTTTTTTTTTAAATTCTCACCATATCGTTCTCCTTTGTCTTGTACCTCCTTCCACATTTGTAGTTGATTTCTTTTGATTCTCTTGCATTTTGTATGGCGATTTTCTAAGCGGAGGTTATAAGCAGCGCAAGGCTAAAAGTATGGGGCATCCAGTTAGGATCGAACTCAATAATCAATAGTAATTGTCCTAGCGAGACATCACGTCGAGGTGTCGCTTATATTCTGTATGTTTTGTGAGTGTTAAATTCGCTGCGCTTTCTTTCTTTCTTACTACATATTTTCTGTTTGTTGGTAACGTTTCTTTTGTATTTGGATTATTGGATTATTGTTCTCAAGTTTTCCGCCCTTGTACCCATCGCGGCTTGTATCAGGTGCTTGTCGATAACATTCTGTGAATTTTGAACTGAACACTATTTAATGTACGGGAGTAGATCGTTCTCATTCCGATGACGATGTCTCGGTATATCTCATCTAGTCTCGGTAAATCGCACCTAGTCTCGGTATATATCTCATCTAGTCTCGGTAAATCTCATTTAGTACTGGTCAGTTATTACTCGCCTCGTTATCACCGAGATCAGTACACATTGCCCATCTCAGGGATTGAACCTAAAATTATAATGTTACCAAAGTCAGAAATGAACGCTTTAATCCAATAGGCTATTGTCCCGTGTGACAATCCTGAGTCTAGAAACTGGAGCTGAGAAGAACACGATGAAACGTTAAAACAACGAAAATGAAGACAATAGCCCGCGTGTAAATAATTTAAATCACGATCACTCTTTATTCCAGTAATTCAGACAGAAAGTTCCTTTGTAGTTCTTATTCGCCTTAAAACTTCCTTATTTGTCAGGTGCCCAGTTCATGGTATTCTTAACATTTACCAAGAGATAATGTGACATGCGGGACAATCTTGCTCACGTTTAGAAGTCGAGAATTGATGAGGAAAAGACCAACAAATAATTTGGCACTTCTATATTTGAGTATTTGTGTATGTCGTCTGAAGATAATGACAGCAAGAAGCTTAAAAGAACGAATAAGCGTAATCAGATAAGAACCTTATAAGATACCAGAAGAAAGCTAATAATGTTTCATATGATGAACGGCTGCACTTTCAATGATGCCTAAAACGTCTATTAGATCCCATGTTCACGCCTGACCTCAAGCAGAACTCTGCCTATCACGCTTTATTTTTAAAAGGGTCAGATTACATAAAAAAAAAAGTTGCATTGCTGTAATATCTGGGTTAGAACTCTCTACACTATTTACATTATTCGGACTATTGTCCTCATCTTTGTCGCCATATTTATTACAACGTTTCGGCCGTTGTACACTCCGGCCTTCTTCAGGTGGTTGGTATGTCGAACTGAATCCTTTATTTCGCTAACTGGGGTAGACTGTTCTAGTTCCACATGCCATGTCTAATGGATGTCAGTTATCAGTTATCTCCTGCTTAATTCCATCTCCAAGTTCTATACCGCCTTGAACTCAAACTCTTTGGGTCCCGTCACTGGATCTAACGAACGCCTTTATTCACTGTACCATGAGTCCTTGAGAACATCTGTGTATGAATTTCTGGTTATTATAAACCTGTCTTTAGCGAGCATTTTTCTACCAGAGCTCATATTGCAATTTTTGTTGTTATTATCGCTTTTCTATGGCACATCTTATTACTGGTTTCCTTATTGTATTCATTTCTATGCTTGGTCGGCTCATGAGATTTTTGTGGCCTAGCAACGTACAACGGCCGAAACATTGTAATAAATATGGCAACAAAATAAGGACAATAGTCCGAATAATGTAAATAGTGTGCATAATACCTCATCTCAGAAATATAGACAGATACTGAAAGGCCGAAACGTTGTAATAAATATGGCAACAAAGATGAGGACAATAGTTCGAATAATGTAAATAGTGTACATAATACCTCATCTCAGAAATATAGACAGATATTGAAAGGCTGAAACGTTGTAATAAATATGGCGACAAAGATGAGGACAATAGTCCGAATAATGTAAATAGTGTAGATAATACCTCATCTCAGAAATACAGACAGATAGAACTCTCTGATCCTCATTTTCCAACCTTGACAAAATCAAAAGCGTTTACACGCCGGTGTAGGTAGTAAATTATTTTCCACCCTACCGCCCCTTTCCCCACAGATGAAATGTTGACAGCTTCGAGCTACTCTGTGGCTATTTTCTTGGCAGATGTTCTTGCAAAATACATCACTAAGTTCCTCAGTCACGTTATCGTTATCCACTGTCTTCCTGATCACTTTCCTATTTGTTCTCGCTGTTTCTGTTTTCTAACTTTTCACACTCAGTAACCCCTTATGTCTTAGCAACTTTACTAACTTGTTTAGAGCGAATTAAATAAAGAAAAGATTCAGATTAGTTTTCTGATGGGAGGAAATGATGATTCGTCTTCTCATTTTGTTGTAGAATAAAGATTACTCTGTTAACTGCTCGTCAGGGAAAAACACCACACTCAATGGCATTCCTTCATACATAAAGTGTTAGTTTTAAAATTGTATCGTTTTTCTATCCATTGTAATCTAGAGGTTTTATTTATTATTAGTCCATCTTCCTGGGAGTGATCTTGCGAGTGATCGATCTACAGACTCAGGACATCCTTAGGTCTCGAGTAAATGGTAGGCCTCAACTGCTTAACGAAGTAGACACAACACCATTGCAATATATGAGCATTGGTAATTTTACAAGGCTTTCAGCCATAAAGCATCTCAACAATGTTTTCTACTATGCGTGCTCATTAAGATTGCAAATGAAAAAATGAAAATAATATCCGCCATTGCTGTCACAATTAACATTATATTTGATAATAACTAACTAGAAATTTTTAATGCTATGTCATCACTTTGACTTGATTTTGAGAGTTGTTTGGATGCTTTTATTTGGTGGCATATCAACACCTCTGTGGGTTATTTAATGACGAAATCTAAATATTTTGATTGATTTGGTTTGGTTGATTTTCTTTAGCGGCATATCAATCTCTGTGGGTTATTTAATGACAAAATCTAGATATTTTGAACAAAAATTTATAGCTTCAACTAAATATATTTTGAGCCCAATTCTATGTCTTCAGTTACAGATAAAATATATTGTTAGTCATTTTGCTATAAAATGTATTATTGGTAATTCTACTATAAAATATATTTTTAATTATTTTACTATAAATAATCATTGTTGATAAGTTTACTATGTAAAAATGTATTACTTTAATTTTTACTATAAAAATGCAGTTTTACTTTTTATTGGTGGTTCACTATTTGCCCATATCTGGAACCCTAATAGGTGTTACCACCCCAGGTCAAGGAGAACCTACGAACTTCTCGGGTTAACATTCTCGTGTGATATCAAGCGAAAAAATTATATTGAATCCATTGCTAAGTGTTACACTAAGAAAATTGGTTCACTGTGTCGTACTAGACAATTTGACTTTTCGGAATTTGTCTTAAATATTTATAAGTTTACCATTCAGCCATGTTTTTAATATTGTTGCCACATATGGTTCTGTGCTGTATATTTCGATATTCTTGATAAATTCCAAAGAAGAATCAGCAATATTATTGATCCTGATCTGGTCAGTTGCCTTCAGTTGGCAAAGTTGCTTCCCTGTGTCTTTTCTAAAAATATTTTCGTGTTAATTGCTCGGATGAACTCTTCGCTCTGGTACATAGAATTAAAAGGTGGTTACAGACTCCTCAAAACCTCCAATTTGCTGATCAGAGGCCTTGATGTCAGATGTAGTATATCGTCGTACGCAGGACCTGATTTTGCGAGTCTAGTTGATGAAATCTCTTAAGCGGGAAAGATAATGAAAATTGGATGACGTTAATGGATTACAGAACCAGAGGAAAAGGATAAAAAAAGCATTTTTGAGGAGAACGTTTGAATGCTGTCAATATTGATCGATCCTGTTGTGCAAATTAAAGAATAAAAGATGTCATGTAAGAAAAATAAAAAAAAAAGATCGCAAACGTAACAGTTGGACAAATCCTGGTTAAATTTCTCCTCTTCTTGAGATGGGGTTAATCTATAAAAAAATTGAAATAATTTCTGCATAAGTGGTGATGATGATGATGATGATGATGATGATAATAATAATAATAGGCTGATTGAAGGGATCCCTGGAAGTCCATGTCTCAAAGAGATACAAAAAATTGTTCTGACAAATACAGCCCACACTTTACGAAGGGCTTTATCTATGTAATTATTTTTTTATTTTTATTTTTTTTGCAGTGGAAAGTGTCATGATGCTATTTCTAACCTTAGGTCCCTGGGCGGGACCCGGAAAGAAATGTGTAAACGCCAGATATCAAAGGAAATAAAAATAATAATAATAATAATAATAATAATAATAATAATAATAATAATAATAATAATCCACACGAAAAACTACATCATTCAAATACTTAGCAGTAACTTGCTCACAAATGTCAGACGGAGACCAGATCCCCAAAATTCATATGACAAAGTACAATAAACATTTTGTGCAAACATATAACGCCTCTTTGGAAACACTGTTAACGGACAAACCACTGGCAAACATCACAGAAGTAAATAATGTCATATACGCAACAGATTTAGCAGCTACTGTGAAGCTTGGAGTCAAGACAATGAAAAGCTTAAGCAACAGACAAAAAGAGCCAGCTTGGAAAGCGAAATTGAAGTGAGAAATAAAGGGAATTAGACAAGAGTTATCGGCATTAGATGGGATCTAAAGATACCCAAGTGTCTCAACAGGCCGCCAGCCAGATCAAGCAGAGATATAAAATCAAATTACTAAATGCAATTGCACCAATCAAGGAAATACTTAAACAGAAAGTGCAATTAAATGTACAGAGAAGATGACGATATGAAAAGCGTTGTAGGTTTTATCGACAAAACAAAATATTCCAAACGGACCTTAAGAAATTTTACAGTGAAATGGGAAAAGCAGTTGCAGATGTCAAAATGCCCCCATCTATTGAAAAAGTGCAGAAATTTTAGGAGACTATTTGGAGCTGGCCAAAGGAATATAACCACAATGCAGAATGGATCCAACGAGAAGATGAACAAATGATGAATAAAACTTTACTAGGATCAGAAAATATAACCAAGAATAACGCCAGGAAAATTCTTACGGAATTCCAAAAATGGAAATGACCAAGAAATGAAAAGTTACCCAACTTTTGTCTCTGTCTTCTGTTATCAATCCATAAAACCCTTGCACAAATTTTATCACATCGATGAAGTCCCTGAATGGATCACTGAAGTTATTACTTATTTCCTGCCAAAATCGGGTGAAACAGATCACATGTCTGTTCACCAGATATAAATTAATCACGTCTGTCCTGACGAACTGTATTTACTCTTTACTCGATGAAAACAACATTCTTGCTTTGGAACAGAAGGGATGTCGGAGAGGTTCATATGGTTGCAAAGACCAACTCCTAATATATAAAATAATCCTGAAAAATTACAGGGGAAAAAGTTAGAAATCTCAGCACAGCAAGGGTAGATTACCGTAAAGTATTTGATAGTGGGTCACGCTCTTGGATCCTTAAGGCTTTGGAAATGTACAAAGTCACCTCGGTGGTAGTAAATTTCCATAAACATAGAATGGGAATGTGGAAAACAATATAATATATAAATCAAACCAGAGCCACTGCCACATCCAACCGCCTGAATATCCGACGAGGAATCTTTCAAGGAAACTCCCTGTCACTACTTCTGTTTTGTCTGTTTTTAATCCTCCTTACGCATGAACTAAAAACAAAAATAGCTACAGATACAAAGTAAACATGTAAAAAACTGTAACATTCAAGAAAGGAAGAATTACAGAAACACACTCAATAGATTTAGATTTTGTCACAAAGATTACGGAACTGGGACAAGAAGAAGTCTATTGGCACTGAGGAGTGAGTGAAGGAGATGGAATACAGCAGACCCAAATGATGGAGAAAGTAAGAAAAGAATACTACGGACATGTGCTTCTGGTATCGTATACCGAGCTGAGTTCAATAAGATGACTATCAGCCATAAACACCTTGGCTGTCCCTGTGGTGCAATACAGTTTTAACATTCTTAACTGGACCATAGCTGACATTAAATAAATAGGCAATAGAAGGAGAAAGCTCCTCACTTGCTATCGCATGCATCATCCCAAAGCTGATGTTGATCGTTTGTATGTTCTCAAATCCGAAGAAATCAAAGGATTAGTTCAACTAGAACTGTCGTATAAAGCTACAATTGGCCTTCAAAGATAACGGGAAACTACAGAAGGCTTGATGATGATCCGTGTCAAAGAACATGAAATAAGTAAGAAACTTTATTCAGTAATAAAGGAAGCCAACAAGTTCAAAACAGAGTTTCAAATGGGTGTAGAAATACAAGTAAAGCATAATACAACGACTGAAGCTGCAACATAATTAAAAAAGAAAGCAAAAGCAAATGCAATGTATCAAATGCAGAAACGATGGCAAGATCAACCTCTTCACGGTCAATACTCTGCCCATACCAAGCAAGCTGAGGTAGACAAACCCAGTACCAATCATTGGCTGCGTAGTGCAGGGTCAAAAGCTGAAACCGAAGATTTTATTCTTACTGAACGTGAGCAATACTTGTTAACTAGAAATTACCAAAGAAACATACTGAAAAATTGTCATACTAAAATGCAGATTCTTTGATGAATATCGAGAGACAATTGACCATCTTGTATCAGGTTGCATAGTATTGGCACCAGCTGAATATAAAACCCAGCATGACACGGTGGGCCAATATTTGCTTTGAAAAATCTGCAAATTTTACGGAACGGAAACTGCAAGAAATTGGTATGGGCACCACCTAGACTCGGTTACAGAGATGGGACCTGGAACAATTTTATGGGACTTTACAATACACACAGACAGAACAATCAAAGCTAATCGCCCGGACATCATGGTCAGAGATCGCAAAAACAAAATATGACTTCTTATTGACATAACAGTCACTGCAGACTCTAATGTATCTATTGAAGATCTTCAAAAAAACTATCAAAATCTCAAAAATGTGGCACATGAGGAAGCAACAATTCCAGTTGTAGGTGGAACCCTCGGGTGGATTGGAAAAGAATCCAATAGACTTTGAAGGGCTTCCTGGTAGCCCAGGCCTTAAAGAAACACAAACAATTGTACTCGCAAGTACGATGGATTTTATCTGTATCAAATATATTTTCTGAGCTTAGGTCTCTGGTCGGGACCCAGAAAGAAATGAGTATACCCTAGAAATCAAAGGAAATAAAAAATATTAATAATAATAAGCAAACAAAATGATTGACGTAACTCTTCCAATATTTTTCAACAGTTAAGAGAAGAGCGAGATTTAAGATTTAATCTATCTATCTATCTATCTATCTATCTATCTATCTATCTATCTATCTATCTATCTATCTATCTATCTCAGTCTGTTCATATCTATCTATCTATCTATCTATCTATCTATCTATCTATCTATCTATCTATCTATCTATCTCAGTCTGTTCATATCTATCTATCTATCTATCTATCTATCTATCTATCTATCTATCTATCTATCTCAGTCTGTTCATATCTATCTATCTATCTATCTATCTATCTATCTATCTATCTATCTATCTCAGTCTGTTCATATCTATCTATCTATCTATCTATCTATCTATCTATCTATCTATCTATCTATCTATCTATCTCAGTCTGTTCATATCTATCTATCTATCTATCTCAGTCTGTTCATATCTATCTATCTATCTATCTATCTATTTATCTATCTATCTCAGTCTGTTCATATCTATCTATCTATCTATCTATCTCAGTCTGTTCATATCTATCTATCTATCTATCTATCTATCTATCTATCTATCTATCTATCTCAGTCTGTTCATATCTATCTATCTATCTATCTATCTATCTATCTATCTATCTATCTATCTATCTATCTATCTATCTATCTATCTATCTCAGTCTGTTCATATCTATCTATCTATCTATTTATCTATCTATCTATCTCAGTCTGTTCATATCTATCTATCTATCTATCTATCTATCTATCTATCTATCTATCTATCTATCTATCTATCTATCTATCTATCTATCTATCTCAGTCTGTTCATATCTATCTATCTATCTATCTATCTATCTATCTATCTATCTATCTATCTCAGTCTGTTCATATCTATCTATCTATCTATCTATCTATCTCAGTCTGTTCATATCTATCTATCTATCTATCTATCTATCTATCTATCTATCTATCTATCTATCTATCTCAGTCTGTTCATATCTATCTATCTATCTATCTATCTATCTATCTATTATCTATCTATCTATCTATCTATCTATCTATCTCAGTCTGTTCATATCTATCTATCTATCTATCTATCTATCTATCTATATTGATAATAATAATAATAATAATAATAATAATACCTCACGAACGGCGTTGTCTATGTAAAATATGTGCGACTTTTTTCTTTTTTTTTTCCTCAAAAAATGCTCAGTGGAAAATATGATGCCATTTCTGACCATAGGTCTCTGGTTGGGACCCATAAAAAATGAGTATACATCAGAAATCAAAGATAATAATAATAATAATAATAATAATAATAATAATAATAATAATAATAATAACAACAGAATGAAATAGGAGGAAGAATTGAATGATGATGATGATGATGATGATAAAATCAAATATGAGGAAGAATTGAATAATAACAATAATAATAATACTAATACTAATACTACTACTACTAATAATAACAGAATGAAATAACAGGAAGACTTGAAAGGTGATGGTGATGATGATGTTTATTGTTGTGCCGCGTTAAACCTTCGGCTTTGAAACCGTTCTGCACGGTGCCCGGTTGACTGACAAAGAGCAAATTGTAATTTCTCAACAAAAGAATTTCTTTTGCAGCGTTGGGGTCCTCTTGGGGGTTTTGAGAGAACAGCAAAGAATTTAGAATTTAGAAATTCTGTCGCGAAATGGGTATGGTATGAGCCTCTTGGCATTTGCGAATGGTGGCGCCCAGTCAATGCGACTACACGAAGAATTCGAATGAGTCCTAGTTGCGCGCACGTGCTCACTTCTGCAAAACCGCGACCCCCCTCCTCTCGGAAAAGAAACGTTATAGACGTCGATGAAGAACGACATGCAAATTTCAATCTCGATCAACGGCAACAAAAGCTTCGAAAAGAACAAGGAAAAAGGATCAAGAAAATAATCAGTCGTCAAGGAAATAAATGGTTACGATTATTTTTATCCTTATTTTAATTTTTTTTTAAATTATAGATCAATCAATGAAAGGATCAAGGTCCACTCAAGTGAGATTGTAAGGGAAGGCAGAAGTAAGAGAGTACTGTGAGGACGAATCGGATAGATATATGTTGACCCTGGACATAAAGAAACCAAGTTTGTATTTGCCAGGAGAGCATTCTCTCGGGAGTTTGTCCTACAAAATAACAGTTCTGAGAAAGAAGCCGTCTGGGTGGAAATTGCTTTTTATTAAAGGAACACGAAGGAAAATTTAATATTAGCTAGCTGGCCAAACATGGTGTTAAAAGCCGAAAACCTTGATATTATTTTGACTAAACTAGATTGAATCAAGGATATCTTAGTTTAAAAGAGTAGATATAAAACCTTAATCCGTTTGAATTAAAATGATTACAAGTAAATTCTGATTGAGTTTTTTTTATCTCATTTATCACAAATTTATAAGCGTCGCTATACAAAATATCCCAAGAAATTTGTATGTAATTTCGGGTCCACTCAATCGAACACAAAACTATCAGAAATAATTTTAAACAGAAAATTCAGAAACTTTTGAGACCTCGATAGCATTGTGCAAAACGAGGAATAATCATTAAATCCATAACCAGATAGTTTCTTCCCAAGAACCTCTACCTTAGGGAACAGGCTCCCTCCTGATTGCTTTCCTGAACTCTACACTCTTAACCTCTTCAAATCTCAGGTCTTTCGTTATCTATTCTTATCTTCATAATCTTCGCTTTCTATCTTTTACGTTCATATCACTCCCACCCCACTTTGTAATCCTCTACCTTGAATGACTCTTGAGCCTTGTATTAGACAAACATTAATTAAAAACAAAGATATTTAACTGAAATTTTGATCTGAAAATTTCCGTTTATAATGTTCGATCTATGTGATAGATATTCTCCGATGAATTAAGTGCATTGACAAGAAGGAGACTATGCTGAAAAATAAATATTTGTTGGTCAAAATAAATAATTAGTAATCAGTAGACTTACTGATGTACCTACATACAGTTTTCTTGATTGTCTTTATTCCAACTACTTTCGGTTATCTTAATACAGCTAAATGTCAAATACTTAGAAATAGGTATAAGAAGAATGTGTTGCGCCATTTTTCAAGATGAAGTGATGCTGCCTTTTTTCACTGAATATCATCATTAAAAATCACATTTCTTTACTTATACTCGAATACTAAATGCGAGCAACAAAATACTCAACCTTCTTAACCACAAGTCACTGAAATATGATGTTAGAACAGACACTGCACTAAATATCACAGCACTCGATCGAAGATGCCAGGTGCATCAGCGTGTTCTCGTGCACGTGACCCCACCGCCACCACAGCTACCTTCGGTTTGCATGCGGTGGGAATGACAAGCACGAGGGAGATGGATGCAAACAACCATTCCAGAGAGGATTTGGGTAGTCTTTCAAATATCGCAAACGAGAATGTAAGGGCCACGTATAGGACACGCGCGTGCGCGCGCACACACACACACACACACACTTGCCGAGAGTAACTGACGAAGTTATAGAGTGAATGAAATGTAAAATCTGAAGAATTCAAATCCTACTTCATTACATTATGTGCAATGTAATTTTAATTATTGTAATGTACTTGGTGGACCCGTATAACTTAACGTGTGCAATTTGCCTCCAGAAATGCTGTGTAGGTCTTAGTATATAAATTAAACGATCTAAGTCGTATAATTGCTGTTTCGAAATCAAAGACAGCAATCAGTTAATATTTATAGTACTAACCTCAGCGAAGTTACATGTCTGTTAAGAGACAATATCTGATGGTAACTATACGAAGTATTAAAAAAAAATGAACTACTACAAAAATTGGTCCGCTCTTAAAAATACAGGTAATTTTTTTTCTGGAGGATATAATTGTTGCAGATTAACATTCGTTAAAGATTCTTCTAACGAGGACATTTATAAAAATCGAAAAATGTTTTTTTTTATCATTTTAGAATGGGGGTAGCTATTATTTTTATTATAATAATTTTCTGAAAACATCACATACTAATATACAGGGGTTGGACAAAATAATTGAAACACTTGTTAAATTCAAAGAAAATTTATTTAATATGGAATTGGTCCGCCTTTAGTCTCACATACAGCTTTAATACGTCTAGCAATGGAATCATACAGCTTCCTGTCTTCATCCAGAGGAATTTTCTGCCATTCTTCCATTAACACCTGCTTCAGCTCTTTAAGACACGACGGTGGAGGATAGCGGCTCCTAATTTGTTGCTCCAAAATCCACCACGAATGTTCAATAATATTGATATCTGGTGATTGGGGAGGCCACTCCATATGTTCTAGCTCACTCTCATGCTCTTCATACCAATTCTTAACCACTCAAGCGGTATGTATTGGAGCATTATCGTCTTGGGAGATACAGTCATCATCAGGGAATAAAGTCTGGGCCATTTGATGAACATGATTTCCCAAAATGTTCAGGTAACCTTTGCTGTTGATTCTACCAGGCAAGGCAACTATTGAACCGAGACATTTCCATGATATGGCGGCCCAAACTATCACTGATCCAGCTCTATACTTCACTGTTGGAAGAAGGCAGTCATGGTTGTAAGCTTCTTTGGGCTGCCTCCACACATAATCTCGCCCTGAAGTTGAGAAAAGAGAAAAACTGAACTCGGCTAAGAATATGACTTGCTTCCATTGGTCTGCAGACCAGGCATTGTGATCTCTGCACAACTTCAACCTTCTGAATGTTGCGAGTGGTGAGAAGAGGTTTCCTTACGGAAAGCTCATCCATGATATTAAGCCTTATGGAGCTCACGACGAACAATTTTCGTAGAAACTGGACTATTCACATGACTATTCAACTCAGCAGTCACTTTGGCCGCAGTAGTCCAATGATTCTTTTGCCACATTGCATTTCAATTCACTTCGGTCCCTGTCAGTAAGTTTGCAAGTCTGGCCCAAATTGCTATGCTTGCTAGAGGTTTTGCCCTGTTTCTCGAATTGCGTCATAGTTCTTGATATGGTAGCTCTCGAAAAACCAAACAGTTCAGCAACCTTTGCGATCGAGGCTCCTGCCATGCGAGCTCCAACAATTTGCCCTTTTTCAAACTTGGAAAGGTCATGCATTTAGCTTAAATTTTACTAAATTCTAAAAATAAATAAGACAAAGACAGTAAGTTAGATAAATAAACGTATTTACAATAGATATAACTTGCAATTACGAAGTTTTAGTTAAAGTTCTTAATATAATTGATAAGTCTTTGAAACATAAGAGTAGATGTTGCACCTGTTCATATTATTTTGTCCAACCCCTGTATATATCCGTTTGTTCTTTACATAAAAGAAATCTGCTTGTAAAAAAAATTGCATTCGGCAGAAGATATTATTTAAGAATTTGAGGCAAATCCCTAATCCGGTATCAGGGTAAAGGATAGCATCGAAAAACGCATCGATCAATAGCATTGAGTCAATTTCAAACTTGGCATTTATAAATAAGAACTAAGTACAGATAACTATTTAAAGACTGAGAATTTCCTGGTCTTCCTCCTCGACCCCTCTGAATTATGCTGATTAGTTCTTATTGGTATTTGTTCGGGGGTTGCAGGACATGTAGCTGATTATTTTCTTCTTCCATTGTAAACTGGATCGAAGAGCTTATTAAGTTCACGTGGTCCAGGTGTATTTGCACAGCTTCCTGATGTAGCTAGACTATGAAACTGTCATCTATGTCTCGAAGCCATAATGTTGGATTTAGTGGTGCTGTTTCTAAGGCCATTTCCTCGAAGTTTTCCATGTATATGTTCGCCTTGACTGGTTGTTAAACATGTTCACCGTAGACTGAATGTAGAAATCCAACGTAGTAAGTAATTTGTTCAATGAAACAGCAGCAATATCTAGTAGCAGCTGTTCAGTAATTCTTAAGGTCTTCCATATCAGAGGTTGGCAGTGAATATTCGGAGAGAGTAGGAAAACGTAGTTCTCCAGGTCTTTCATCTGACAGGTTAGCAGTAGATAGTCCGAGAAAAAAAATGACCGCCTTTATGCACATCGGATTGAATATTCCAAGTCTTCTGATTGGTTAACGTTCTATGGTAAACTATAAAATAAGTCAGCTCATTTTCGTTGGCTCACTAGTTAATGGAATATCCAAAAATTGTACCCCCCCATTTTTGGGTACATTATGGAATCTTCTTTCAAAATATTAGTAAAGTCAATATTTATATGGAACAAATACTTTAGTATTAATAAAAGGATTTTTTTCTTTTACATATTTATTTATTTTTTTTTAGCATTCATCAAATAATTATTTTTTAATTTATTTTTTTTTTTGAAATAAAAAATTTATATCGACAATAATTAGTTATATCATTTATCCATTAAGTATTTCAGGTTAATAAACATTAACAACAATATTATAAATTTAGGTTGTGATCACAACAAAAAAGTGAAAAAACTTGTTAGTTTACCCATAGCTGGGACCCATTAAAACAGACACTATCACTCCGGGTCAGAGTGATTCTGAGAGTTATTCAGGAGGAGGATTGTGCTAAAAGTAGGACTATTCACATTTATACCCCAATATAAGACAATGACTAATGGATGCAGTTTTACGTCTTACCCAGGACTATAGGACAGTAACTAATGAGTCAGTACCAAATATGAGAGGGATGGAAGCCCGTAATACTTGCTTAGCTCTTGTTAAATGCACAGTCCTCGGTTTATTTAATTTTTGAGGCAACTTAGTAACCGTATAGCAGATGTCTAGCCTTGTTAATGTCATGACGTAAATAAGACTCTCTATCAACATTCTGTATTCTTTCTCACATGCCGCTATACCATCTTCATTATTCATAATTGTGTTTAAATCCATTTCACATGGAGTAGTCCGCGTTTTACAATTTCGCATGTCGAATTTTGATAAGAGTTTGTCGATGTATCAGGATTGATACATTATAATAGTGTTATCCTTAAATTCGAACTGTATACCAAGAAACCATGACAGTCGACCCAAGTCGGTCAAAGGAGCATATTTGAATAGTCAATCGGTGCATTCAAATATGCTTCTTTGACATCCATATGGTGTATATCCATGCCATAATGCGCAGCCATTTGCATTAAAATTCTTATTGTTGTCATGTTTGTTGTTGGACTGAATGTTTCTAGATAATCTTCCCCGTATATCTGCAAAAAATCCTTTAGCTACAAAACGAGCCTTATACACTGGCGAGCCATTCTCAGTTCGCTTTACAGTATAAACCCAACTGCTGCCGATAATATTTTTATCATCCGTGGCTTTTTTTCAATTCAAAAGTATCATTTAATACGAAAGATTCCATTTCTTTTTTGCATGGCGGCTATCCATCGTTTGGAATTATCAGAATTTATGGCTCCTTAATAGTTCTTCGGGATACATTGCACCGAATAGCAACAGTCAATGTCAATAGAACATTGATCCATTCCAAAATAGCCTGGCTTTCTTCTAATTCTAGTCGGATAACGCGGAATTTGTCCCCCACCTTTCATTAATTGTATTTTCTTTTAATTCAAGGTTTGCGTCTGATTTTTCCTCATCTATATCGTCTGATATAACACCTTCCCCTAATTTTGGATCTTGAACGGGTTTTCTATTTATAAGCCTTATCTCATAATTAGGCCATATTGGTTCGTGTGGGACCATCTCCTCACAATTAATATTCTTTTCTTCTGGACCCTTTACTTGCTCAATGGAATCTGTAAATCTGACGCATCTTATTTTCCTTATTATTTTACTTTCTGGGAAATAAACCATATAGGCCAGACTTGCCCCATCATAACCAATAAATATGCCTCGTTTACTTTTTGGATCAAGTTTTTCCCTGTGGTCGCAAAATTATACCAAAAATATGCATACCACTAACGTTGGGTTTGTAATTCGTATAAGCTTCGTAAGGAGTCTTTTTTAATGTTACTATTATAGCAACGGTTTCTTATATATACGGCGGTATTTAATGCATAGGCCCACATATTTTTGGGTAACTTAGATTCTATTAGCAAACATCTAGCCATTTCGAAAAGCGTCCGCCAACTACGTTCAGCGATTCCATTCTGGTGCGGCGAATAGGGACTAGTCTCCTCATGTTTACTACCTTCATTTATTAGGAGGTTTTCGTAATCATCAGAAGTAAATTCTCCACCATTATCTGTTCTAATTATTTTCACTCTTCCATAAGGTGAAATATCACATAAATACATTCATGTAGCTTGTAAGGTATCAGATTTGTTTTTCAGAAAATATATCATAATAAGTCCTGAATATTCGTCCACAAAGTTTAATACATATGCATAAGTGCCTAAACCCATTGGTGAAATTGGACCCGATAAGTCGCAATAAACTCTGAACAAGATATCTGTTGATTTTGGGATTCGATCCCTATTTCTATATTTCGTCATTTTTCCTTTAATACATGTGTCACAATGTTGTAAGCCCTTTGAAGATGTAATTTTCATTCCAGTAGCGTGTTCTTCTAATTTTTTAATATCCCAACTATTACAGTGACCTAATATTTTATGCCAAGTCGCTAAGTCGTGGGTGGCTGTTTTCACAGATTTAATATTTTTCAAATAATATAAACGTTCATTTTGTTGTATATTACATTCAGTTCCGTCTGGGTATATGAACTTTGCATTGTCTCGGTGAAAATTAACTTTAACACCAGTTTTAACAGCAGACTGAACCGAGAAAATATTTTGTTTAAATTTAGGGATATATAAAGCCCTTTTTAATAAACATTTACAAATATTTCCTTTAGTATCTCGTAAATAAATACAGGCATCGCCTCTTTTTAAAACTAAATTATTATAAACTATTTCCGATAGGGGTCAAAATTAATAAATTTTATTTTATCTGTAATTACATGATTTATCGCACCCGTATCGACTAGGGAAGAATTATTATCATTGGGTATAGTATAAGATGACGACAATCAGAAAACGATGCCATTTGAACAGTTCTGATCGGTATGTTCAAAATCTTTCAAATTTTGAGTAGCTTCTCGTACATCAGCAAAGAAAGACCACGAACTGAACAAAGCACGTTTAATCGATTGAACTTATTTAGCTTTTCCAATCGATTATTGAAATTAGGGAATCACGTGTTACTAGATTAGCATACCAAATAAATTTCAAGATTTAAAAAAGATTTAATGTTAGTAGAATTCTTACTTGCACGAATCTCCAGCAGACTTAAGGTTTAGGAGGGATAACGAAAATTCAAAACTTATTCAGAGAGAAAAGAGCCAGGAAATTTTGGAGAGTCATGATCGCCAACATCCTTAAGGGACACGGAACATTAAACAAACAAAAAAAAATCCTTCTCTTAGAAAGAAAGAAACAAACCAAAAATCCTTCTATAGAAAGAAACAAACCAAGAATCCGTATCTTAGAAAGAAACAAACGAACCAAAAATCCTTCTCTTAGAAAGAAAGAAACAAAGAAACAAAAAACCTTCTCTTAGAAAGAAAGAAACAAACCAAAAATCCTTATTTTAAAAATCTAGAAAGAAAGAAACACCAAAAAATCCTTCTCTTAGAAAGAAAGAAACAAACAAAAATCCCTCACTTAGAAAGAAAGAAACAAACCAAGAATCCTTCTATAGATAGAAAGAAACAAACCAAGAACCATTCTCTGAGAAAGATACAAACGAACCAAAAATCCTTCTCTTAGAAAGAAAGAAACAAACCAAAAAATCCTTATCTTAGTAAGAAAAAAACAAACTAAAATCCTTCTCTTAGAAAGAAAGAAAGAATTAAAAATCCTTATCTTAGAAAGAAAGAAATCAAAAATCCTTATCTTAGAAAGAAACAAACAAACCAGGATTCCTTCTCTTAGAAAGAAACAATCGAACCAAAAATCCTTCTCTTAGAAAGAAAGTAAGAAAAATCCTTCTCTTAGAAAGAAACAAACTTCTCTCTCTTACAAGGAAACAAAGACCAGAAAAGCCAACGCCTAATGCGTTCTTTCCTTTTCTGACGTTAATTGTCGTTAATAGTTCGAGTCAGGTGAAGATTAGTCCGAGGCTTAGTACGTCTTTGCCAGCCAGCATCGTTGACCTACCGACGACTGTTCGTTGGGATTACTCTGGCGACGACTTATGGTAGATCCTTTGGAAAATTTATTTATTTTTTTGTGACGGACAAGAAAATTGAAAAGGCGGATGTACCAAAACTGAACTACACATTGAGTGCCATTTCGTTTTGTCTTTTATTACCGAAGCTTCAATTCAAAAACTTAAATCATAGATGATACTTTATGTTTTGCTCTCAACATCTGTCCATATAGCTTTTACGCATTCTACATTCTATAACCAATTTCTCTTCTCTACCTCCCTCTATACGTGTACCTCACACCGTCTTTTTGTCTACACCAGGTTATATTTACACGGCCTCCGCACCAAGGCAGGATGTGACACAAAGTCATTTTGAAATGGGGAATGTATCCATCCATTTTTAATATTTCAAGAATCAGTTGATGTAAATTGGAACTCATGCTGCAACGCTACTATGAATTTGCATGTGTGGGGCCTTGTTGGGGTAAAGAGAAAAACAGCGTTGTTGAGTGAGAAATACTGCTGTTATATATGGGTAGGAGCTGCCCAGTCTTCACTTCCTGTTGTGGTGTCCTCCCTCTTCCGCCTACTATAAAATTAGTAGGAGAGAAGACCTTGGGGTAACAGTCAATTAGATCTGTTCGCACCATGCTGGTCAAACTCTCTTCCTCCGGGCAGAGACAATCCCTAGACGAGGCTATGTCGAAGGACAGAGTCTCGTCTCGGGAAAAAGCTACCCGGTCCCATTTTATACGGGGTCTATGGGGAATTTTTGGCCGCGGCTACGGTCTCGGATTGCACCACATTAAACTCGGCTTTGTGCCACATCCTATATAGTGGGGAGGTTGGTAAACATAGAAGTTGAATAGATCTGTTCGCATTATGCTGATCAAACTCTCTACCCACGGGCAGAGACGATCCCCAGACGAGGCTCCATATTAAACTCGGCCTTGTGCCACATCCTACTGTGTGGGGAGTCTGGTAAATATAACAGTCGAATAGATTGAACGCTGGGTTAACCGACACACACTCACTGGTCGTGTAATACTCTTCTGTTGTACTTACTGTTTAATATATGATATATCTGTAACACTTGTGTTGTTATTTCTTTAACCATTTAATTGGTTACAACATCTTGACCCACGACACTTACCAATCTCGATAGAGTCCAAAAGCATCTTCGCGTCCTTGTGGGTGATGAATTATTTTCCACCCTACACCACTTTTCTCACAGACGAAACATCGCAAGCTTCTTGCTATCTGTATCGCTATTTCTACTATTTCTAACCTTCACGGCTAAGACCCGCTATTCCACGCACGTTGTAGCGAACTATCCTAATCTCTTTCGTATTCCATTGGTGAGATGTAGTTTCCAATCGAGCAGTATCTTCCTTCGAAACGCTGCATTTTGGGACCGACTCCCAAGAGGATGCTTCCCGATTACTACAGTCTTAATCTGTTCATGTCTACGGTGATACACACGTGCGTATACACACACACACACACACACACACACACACACACACACACACACACATGAAATGCCACACTATCTCCATTTTATTTTCCCTACTCTCATTGTCTTGATATCTTCAAGGGAGCGGTTGTATGTGTGGAACACCAAGGGTGACTCTCATGTACATGTTAGTATGAAGACAAAGAGGAGGAAGAAGACGGAAACGCTCGAGGAGTGGACGAAAGAGAAAAAGAAAAACAATGAGAAGAAAGAGAAAGACTAGGAGAGAAGGAAAGTGTAAGGAAGTGAAATGGGAGAAAATGAAAGAAAAGAAGAAATAGAAGAAGGGAAATGGAAAAAAAGAAGAGAAAAAAAAGAGGGAAAATAATGTCAAGTGGAAAGGGACACAAGAAAGAGAGAAGGAAGAGGAGAAAGGAAAAAGAGAATAAAGACACGTGAAAAAAAAGAGGAAAGAAAAGAATATGAATAAGGGTGAGAAGATAGAAAGGGAGTAAAAGGGCGGGAGAGTAAAAAGAATGGGTAAAATGAAAGGAGGAAATGAAGAAATAATTGCCTAAGAATAAGCGATAGGAAAAGCGGAAAAAAAAGAATAGGAGACAAAGAAGAAGAAGAAGAAGAAGAAGAAGAAGAAGAAGAAGAAGAAGAAGAAGAAGAAGAAGAAGAAAAGAAAAAGGCAAGTAAATAAGGGGAGAAAATGTGGGAGGAAAAAACGACAAAATCGAGATGAGAGAGAAAGAGGAGGAAAATTATTTGGAAAAGAATTGAAGCGGGAGAGAAAGAGAAAGAGAGAGAGAGAGAGAGAGATGGGGGAGGAAATGTCATAGAGCTAGTGAAAAAAGAAAAAAAATGAAAAAAACGAAGAGGATGCGGATTAAAATTGCTGAGGGGTCAAGAAAACATATGTAGTATTCATCCAGTACCACACCTAAGCACACACATACGTAAACATATATATATATATATATATATATATATATATATATATATATATATATATATATATATATATATATATATATATATATATATATATATATATATATATGTATGTATATATATACGTGTATATATATATATATATATATATATATATATATATATATATATATATATATATATATATATATATATATATATATATGTATATGTGTAGATCTTTCTTCCATCATTACAGAAGCTTTGTATCCTGGTTTGATGTCTTTTGTATTTTATCTTCTCTGATTGGTATTCGACATGAGTAAATCCATTTCGTGTTTGGTTTGTCACTAATTGTGGCACTCAATCATAAGGAAATTATCCTTTGTGTTTACTCAGATCGCCACGGATTGTAGGTTCGAAAGAGGAGTTTTACGTTCAACAAATGCGAAGAGTCGTGCGTAATTCAGTCGAAATGGTTCTCGACGTTTGCTTTTTTTCCTTTCTTTTTCCTTCTTCATAACTCAAGAGCGCGTTTTTTTTTGTTTTTTTTTCTTTCCTGGAACGGGAGAGACAATGCCTAACTCTATCACCACAGAATGGCATCTCGCAACATCTCTCTCTCTCTCTCGCGCGCGCGCGCGGGCGAGCGGGCGGGCGGGCTCGCTTCTCTTGCTCTATCCAACACGTGTAGTCAAATCCTTGCACACTTGACTGACTTGTGCCGCTGATCGAATCCGACTGCGAGCGTAAAAAGCGGAGAGAAACTAATATTGGTCGAAAGAGATGAGCCATTTTCATTGGGTGGAAGGCGGGGGGAAGTGGTTCTTGTTTAGTTTTGTCTCCTCAAAGAATGGTTTTGTTTGTTTCTGAAGAACAATGCAACTGACGTGGAATGCGTTCTGGAAACGCTTGGTTTCTGTTACCTTCTGCAATTCTTTCATTCATCAAAACCATGTCAAGAAATTTCCCTCTTTCTTCGACATTCACTTCCGCTTCTCTCTCTCTCTCTCTCTCTCTCTCTCTCTCTCTCTCTCTCTCTCTCTCTATATATATATATATATATATATATATATATATATCTCTTACATTTTTCTTCTTTTCTTGGTTCCTTCTTTTCCTTTTTTATTCTTTTTATTCTTTTCTCTCATTTTACTTTTCTCAATTTTATTTTTTAGTTTTGTACATTCTTTCTTTCTTTCTTTCTTTCCTAATATATCTTTTTCTTATTATTCTTTTCTTCTTTTACCTTTCTCAATTTACTTACACGTTTTTTCTTTTTCTCTTTTCAATATTTATTCAGACACTCAATTTTATACTTTTGTTTTGTACAGTCTTTCTTTCTTTCTTAATAGATCTTATTCTTTTTTCTTAATATATCGTTTTCTTTCTTTCTTTCTTTCTTTCTTAATATTTCTCTTTCTTTCTTTTTTCTTTCTTTCTTAGATCTTTTTTCTTAATATATATTTTTGGTTTCTTAATATCTTTTTCTTTCTTTCTTTCTTTTTTATTTCTTTTTTAATATATTTTTTCTTTCTTTCTTAATATATCTTTTTTCATTCTTTCTTTCGTTCATTCTTAATATATACTAGTTCTTATTAAATATATCATTTCTTTCTTTCTTCCCTTCTTTCTTAATATATCTTCTTTCTTTCTTTCTTTCTTTCTTTGTGCCATTCTCCTTTTCCTCCTCCTACATTTCTTCCTTCTCTTTCTCATCTATTTTCTTTTATATTCTTTCATTTAATTTCTATTCCTCCCGCATTAAACACAGATAGCATCCTTATTTCTCCTCTTTCTCCCGCTATTCTAGTCTTTCTTGCCTTATCACCCGCTCTCTTTACAATTCTGTCTTTCTTTACTCTTTCTTTTATATCCTTTTAACTGGTTTTCATCCTCATGCTTACATTTTCTTTTTTGTCCAGTATCAGTTTGCCATTCACCTCTCTTTCCATTCTCCTACTACGTCTCTTTCTTTCTTTCTTTCTTTCTTTCTTTCTTTCTTTCTTTCTTTCTTTCTTTCTTTCTTTCTTTCTAATATATCTTCTTTCTTTCTTAATTTCTACCTTCCCCCTAATGCAGATCAAGTTAACTCACTCCCCCGCCAGCAAAGAAATTTCACGAAACTCACAAGGTAGACAATCTCGATGTTGGCTATCATGGGGGGTGGATTTGCCAGTCGGGTGGCTAAGCACACCTGGCCAATGAACTTGCATTCTCACCTGTCAGTGGTATCAACATTCTTTTAGGCAGTGAAGTAGAGAAAAGCGATTTTAAGACGTTTTTTTTCCGGTATAATTCGAGAAGAACAATCATTTAGAAGACGGACATTTTGATTTGGTTTCACAAGTGTGTCTTAAAAAAATAAAAGGAGATTACAGAAATTTGTTTTTTTTATTTCGGATTTCTTTCTACCTTCCTTATCTTAGTAAAGTTTTCCTCTTTCTGATTTTACGATCTTTATTCTTTGGTGTTTTAAACTAGACAGCATCTCAGCAGAATGGTAAAAGAGAATAAAACATAGGTTGTCAAATTAGAATAAATAATGAAATTTAATAATAATAATAATAATAATAATAATAAAGTTTTAACATCCTTAAATGAACCATAGGCGAATGTACGCCAAAACGAGAAAGTTTCTCACCTGCTACTACATGCATCATCTCAAAGCTGATGTTGATCGTCTGTATGTGCCCAGATCCGAAGGAGGCAGAGGATTAGTTCAACTAGAACTGTCCTACAAAACTACAACAATTGGAAGATACCTGGAAACTACAGAAGAATGGATGATGATATGTGTCAAAGAACATGAAAGTAGGAAGCGACTTTCTTCCGTAATAAAGGACGCCAAGAATTTCAAAATGGACTTTCAAATGAATGCAAAAATACAAGTAAAGCACAATGCACCGACTGAAGCTGTAAAATACTTAAAAAAGAAATGCAACCGACTAGATACTGAAACGATGACAAGATAAACCAATACTCTACCCGTACCAAACAAGCTGATGTAGACAAGACCCATACCCATCAGTGGCAACATAGTGCAGGGTTAAAAGCTGAAACTGAAGGTTTTATCCTTGCTGCACAATGATTGTTAAGTAGAAATTATCAAGTACACATACTAAAATATTGTGTTAGCCCAAAATGCAGATTCTGTGATAAATATTCAGAAACAATTGATCATTTTGCATCAGGTTGCACGGTATTGGCTCCCACTGAATATAATACACGGCATGACAGAGTGGGCCAATATCTGCATTGGAAAATCTGCAACTTCTACGGAAAGGAAACTGCAAGAAATTGGTATGAACACCACCCAGACCCAGTTAAGAAGATAGGAGCTGTGACAATTTTATGGGACTTTACAATACACGCAGAGAGAACAATCAAAGCTAATCGCCATGTCATCGTTATTAGAGACCGCAAGCAAAAGAATTGCCTCCTTACTGATATGGCACTCCCTGCTGACTGCAATCTTTGAAGATCTTCAAAAAGCTATGAACATACAAGGACCACCTTGAAATCAAAATCTCAAAAATGTGGCACATGGGAACATCAACAATTCCTGTTATAGTTAGGGCCCTGGGATTGGTTGCAAAAGATTCCAATAGACTCATTGAAGGGATTCCTGGAAGCTCATGCCTTAAAGAAATAAAAAAATTGCTCACGAGTACAGCCCACACCTTACGAAGGGCTTTATCTATGTACAATATGTGTTTTTTGTTTTTTTAATTGCTCGGTGTAAAATGTCATGATACCTTTTTTGTCTCTGGGTGGGACCCGGAAATATATGAGTATACACCAGAAACCAAGGTAAATAAAATAATAATAATAATTTTGTCTCGGATATCCGAAGATGCTATCAGTTTGAATAGCAAAGACGAGTATTGTTGAATGTGATTATTGATTTTGGGTTTGAACAAAAGTTTTCAGTGCATTTAAACGATAATATTTAGATATTTGTATATAGATTTATTCAGCCACAAAAGTACCTTTTTGTTTCTTTCGTAATCTTTGAGGCAGCTTCATGATTCCATCTTCCCAGAACTTTCTCGGAGATGAAATGGTCTAAGTAGACTTCCAAAGAACTAAAGGACCTCTCATTAATAGAATTTCGTAGGGGTCGAAATAATGGTTAATCCAAAGGTGCAAAGGTTGGGTGAGTAGAATATCCTGGCCAAGATTTGATTATAAAAATATTTTGAACTTTTAGAAACTGATATATTTTATTTTTGTCTGAATTCACGATTTTTATGAATGAGATCAGATTAAGTGGCCGTTTTTGATTTCCATTATTTAATTGCTAGGGAAAAAAGCAGATGTTGTATTGAGTGTGAACATAAATCAACGATAATATTTAGATATTCATATATAGATTTGTCCAATTACAAATGTGCCATTTTGTTCCACAGATTCCATCCTGCCAGTACTTGGAATCTTTTGGGATGAGGAACTGGTTTAAGTGGGTTGAACGGGCTTCCAGAAAATTCAAGTTTTTCCTATTAATCGTAGCAATCTACATATTCAAGTATTTTCAAATGTACAACAACGCTCATATGAGATATGGGGAGTATCTCTGCGATGTCCAGTGTAGTGTAACCGGGATTATTTTCAATAAGTGTTTCAATTTGGTCATCTTCAAAGGCTGCAAGCTTTCCAGAGTGTTGTCTGTCTTCCAGATCAAAATATCCAGTTTTGAACTCAGTGAATCGTTGACGAACAGTATTTTCAGTTATGGAAGCCTGTACATATGCTTTTTACACCATTTTACACTTCTGGAAATGAAAGAAGCACTATTTACATTATTCGGACTATTGTCCTCATCTTTGTCGCCATATTTATTACAACGTTTCGGCCGTTGTACGCTCCGGCCTTCTTCAGGTGGTTGGAATGTCGAACTGAACCCTTTATTTCGCTCACTGGGGTAAACTGTTCTAGTTCCACGTGCCATGTCTAATGGATGTCAGTTGTCAGTTATCTCCTGTTAATTCCCCTCTCCAAATTCTCCACTGGGTATTGAACTTACGCCCTTTGGTTCTTGTCACTGGATCTAACCAACGGCTTTATCCACTGTGCCATGTGTCCTTGGAGAACTTTCAGAGGGAAATTAACAGGAGATAACTGATAACTGACATCCATTAAACATGGCACGTGGAACTAAAACAGTCTACCCCAGTGAGCGAAATAAAGGGTTTAGTTCGTCATTCCAACCAAATGTCATCGTTTTCTGTATCTCACTTGATATTAACCTCAAGGACACATAGCACAGTGGATAAAGACGTTGGTTAGATCTAGTGACAGGACCCAAATAGTGTTATTTCAATAACCGGTTAAGGCAGTGGAGAACGTGGAGAGGGGAATTAACAGGAGATAACTGATAACTATCATTTATTAAAAAACATGGCACGTGGAACTAGAACAGTCTACCCCAGTCAGCGAAATAAAGGGTTCAGTTCGACATTCCAACCACCTGAAGAAGGCCGGAGCGTACAACGGCCGAAACGTTGTAATAAATATGGCAACAAAGATGAGGACAATAGTCCGAATAATGTAAATAGTGTACATAATACCTCATCTCAGAAATATAGATAGATATTGAAAAAACAGCAAATACACTTTCATTTTTCTCTATTTTCTCTTTTAGCGTAAAAAACATTTAAAAATCACAATTAACACACGGAATTATAGAAAGATGGGCTGAGCTTTTCAGAATATATTTATATGAGATAAATTTCAATCACGTTTTTAAAATCTATTATTAATAGCGGACCCCCATCCTTATTTTTATAATTAAGACTAGGTTTTTATTTCAATTTTGATAATTAATCGCGGTTATTGTGTTGAGATCGGTCTTTGTTCTATATCTACTGGAGCGATTATTAGATCAGGACATTTTGAGACAGATATGCAGAAAGCGTGTTAAATCGAGATATAGACTAATAATTCAAAGGTAGATATCCGCAATAGATACCCTGGGTAGATGACGGTGTAAGCAAAGACGAACATATGGATACTATCAAATAAAAGTTAGAGGATTGTTTTGCCTAACGGACGTCGTGGAGGCGTGATTGGTGGGTTGTTATTTGAGAGCCAGGGGAGGAGAAATATTGCAGAGTGGAATGTCAAGAGGATTGCCCAGCAAAGGGGGAATAAAAAAGAAGTGAAAGGGAGTGTGGGATAGGCTGAAGGGACGCAATGCAGTTAGCAATCAGTCTTTTCTGAGCGGGTCATACACTGAAGCAACGTGGGTGTTTCTCCTGCCAGGATGCGTAAAAAAAACAAATCCAGGGTTAATTCTTATATAAAAATGGATTTTTCTATCTCTTTCTTTCTCGCACGCACATATACTATAGACCAAAAGTTAGGAGTCGCCCTCTGGATTTAATAATTAAGAGAATATATATTAACCGTCCTTAACTTTACCTATGAACTTCGTCAAAAAAACAAACTTCCATTCTTAGATGTCCTCGTTGAATACAGCAATAACACTTTCATTTCATCATTATACAAAAAATACACCAGCAAAAACTCGTGCCACCTTAACTTTAAAAGCGAATACCCACTTAAGTACAAAATAGCAGAAATATAAAACTTCCTAAAAAGAGCACACCAGAATTCATCCTCTCGACTACTCTTCCTCAAAGAACTTAATAGTGTTAAACAAACACTAATCAACAACAGCTTCCCTAACCACCTTATAGTCCACCAAATTAGACTATTTCTCCCCAAAGTAAGTATTGATTTTCGTAGCTTAGATGTGGCACAAGGCCGAAGGTATGGAGCACCCAATGAGGAACGAACTCACTACTCAGTCATAATTGTTCTAGCGAGACCAGCTTGCTAACCATTACGCCACGCCCCTCTCCCCAAAGTAAGTAATAACGATGGTGAACACACAGTCAAAAATTACATACATATTTATTGCAAAAACCAAATGCACATTAACTACAAACAAGACGAATCTTCACTAAGACATATTATAAAGAAATATATAACCCCCACTGACCAGAATAAAAAAATCAAATTAATGATCTATTATAAAAAATTTAAGATAGCTAACCTTATCCTCAAAAATAGCAACACATCAGCTAAGTCAAAATTACAAAGAACGAACATTATCTATGAGTTCAAATACCCCTTAAGGAACTGTATTCCTGATCAAACCGGACTCATGAATAATTACATCGGTTACACAACTACATGCTTATCCAGACGTCTTACGTTACACCTATCTGACCACAGCTCCATTAGAACGCATTTAAACACACAGACAAATTTACCAGACTCCAATAGAAACATACTAATAGAAAACACAAATATATTAACTGCATCCACCTGTAAAGAAAGATTAAAAATAATGGAAGCTTTAATAATAAAAAAGAATAAACCATATCTTAACAATATTACCTACAAACAAGGCCACAATGTGCTAACCATATTCGGAAATTAAAACATCCCTACTACACACTAAGACATACACATAATGCACACACTCAAGCTGAAAAATCGAATCATCCTTGATAATGGCTAAAGGTTTAGCCGAAAGCGGTCGGGACTATAAAATATTTGAACAGTTCTTACACACTCTTTGTCCAGAAAAGAAAGCTCTTGTTCGAACACAAGAAAAATTAAATAAAAACTTAACAGTAGTGCCTTGTCTATCGTTTTTATTGAAGCATGCATATATATATATATATATATATATATATATATATATATATATGAGAGGACACTGAGGTCAACTCCTAAAAGAGACAGTCAGTTTCGTGCTTGAACACAATATTCATGCCATCAACCAGTAAAATGAGATATCATATATATATATGTATATATGGCTGACAGCCATGACTGGGTTCTCCTGCTTGTGGGATCATGGTGCAGAGCCCTGTTGCCAGGCACAGGGTCTTCAAGCAGCTACTTTCATGACCCAGTGCAGCACTACCTCCTCAAAGCACATGATTTAGGCCTCCATATTGAATGAGGCATTGTGGGAAGATGAATGGAGGCATAACGTCGCCATCAATAGTGATCACTTCATGCACCATGATGTTGACTGGATATACCATTCAATTTTTCTGAATCCTCTACACTGTCCTCAGATTGGCACCGAAACATTCTGAAATGTTCGTATCCTCAGAGACGATGCCGAACCGACCTTAGAGAATAGAAAGAAAGAACGCGCATGCGCGAAATGAAAAATATAAATTGGCGACAATTTACCAATCGCACTCTCCGTGTACATACATATATATATATATATATATATATATATATATATATATATATATATATATATATATATATATATATATATATTTAAAGACATTTATGATATGTTTAACGTTCTTTTTATAGATACAAGTATTTAAGCAAATGCTCTGTTTTTATAATAAACAGTATTAAATAACATTTACCGGCCTGAATGTCTAAGAAAATTTCTCGGATATTCAGGCCGGTAAATGTTATTTAATACTGTTTATTATAAAAACAGAGCATTTGCTTAAATACTTGTATCTATAAAAAGCACGTTAAACATAATATATATAAATGTCTTTAAATAAATTGTCGGACTTTATCCAATTCATATATATATATATATATATATATATATATATATATATATATATATATATATATATATATATATATATATATATGTGATATTTGTGTAAGTTTGTTGATAGGACTGTATCTATATGTCAGATGTACTTAGAGGAAAATATGCGTGTATATATATATATATATATATATATATGAAATGGACAAAGTCTGACAATTATTTTAAGACATTTTTATGTTTATACATTCTTTTTATACATACAAATATTTAAGTAAATGCTCTGTTTTATAATAAACAGTATTAAACAATATTTACCGGCCTGAATATCCGATAAATCTTCTTAGAAAATATTCGTCCTCCGACATTTGTAAATCTATTACAATATAATAGGATACAATTTCTATAATAGAAATAGGATACAGGTTCGATTCCTGTCGGAGGACGAATATTTTCTATGAACATTTTTCGGACATTCAGGCCGGTAAATGTTGTTTAATACTGTTTATTATAAAACAGAGCATCTACTAAAATATTTGTATCTATAAAAAGAATATATATATATATATATATATATATATATATATATCAGGTGGCCTGACGATTGCATCTAGCATGAAACAGACTGTCGCCTCTGAGTGTTGACTTCTATGTTCACTTTTATATTTACACACGCTCTATCTCTGATATTGAGCACTTTATCCCATAAATATAGCACATCTTAAGACTATATTTCTTCATATATATAAATATATATATATATATATATATATATAAATATATATATATATATATATATATATATATATCTTCACGTGTGTAAATTTTACACGAGAAGAACAAGCATATGATCACAGGTATACACACACGCACACACACCTTTGTTAACAGTCCAGGTTTTCAGTTACGCGTGATACAAACAGGAATTTAACTTCATACACGAATAAAAGACGCAGCGAAAGCCAAAATATTTCTTTCTTTATTTTTCTTTTTTTTTTGTAATTTTTCATAAAGAATTTTAATGCATCGCTATTTTTATACTTTTTCATCCCTACCTGTCTTTGTATAATCGACTCATCGCCTCTTTATTCCCTGGTAACACGCCAATCCCTTTATATCTTTCGTCTCCATCCCTTTACACTCTTCAGATATATATATATATATATATATATATATATATATATATATATATATATATATATATATATATATATATATATTTGTGTGTGTGTGTGTATGTGTGTGAATTACAATTAATGAGATCCAAACAATTTATTTCTTGCAGATGACCATTTTATCCATGGCTTATCAATGCAAATAAATTAACTAAAATGAATGAATTCCCACGTATGAGATGAATTGTTTGGAAGTCATTAATTGTAATTCACTTATATGCTCTATAATAGAAATTGTATTGAGTTCTCTTCTGTAGATTAGTTTCAATATTTTATATTAATAGGATCTACTTGGATTACTAACTCACAGTTTTTTTACTCGTTCTCTCTTACCCTCTCTCTCTCTCTCTTTATATATATATATATATATATATATATATATATATATATATATATATGTATTGGGTCTATTTATAAATTCGTATCAATAGCACAAAAATAATTTATCACATAAACTGTAAAAACTAATACAAATATTAGAATTATTAAGCATAAAATACAAATAACGCATCAAAAAGTTTGGAGCAAATGCTGGCTGTTCCAGAAGTAATATATATATATATATATATATATATATATATATATATATATATATATATATAATATGGAGAAAACAACTGAAAAGTTGCAAATTAAAAGAAAAAAAATTTGAATGTTTTTTTTGTGAAAGTATTTATTTATATTTTTTATATATATATATTTGATATTTCAGATCGCCCCGATCTTACGTCAGAAATTAATCAAATAACTGTATTAAGAAGTTTGTTTTCAAGTAGCGTCCGTCCCGAGACGCGGACGTCACGTGATGTGGGATGCAACTGTGTTTGAATATTTCTAACGTAAAACTAACGATAATATTTTAGATGTTGTTTAAAAAGTTTTTTTTAACTATATCTAAAGAAATTTTTTAACTATTGAAATATTTATACAGATTTAAAATTCCCAAGTCTTTGTTTAACCCTAGTTTATATGTGTCTAATTTTAAAATCCAGTATTTCTCTTTTTTTCTTCGTGTGTATGTTGAACTAAAATCGGAATATATCAATAAACATTTACAGTTGTCTAATGAGTGTCTTGATTGATTAAAGTGTTCAGCTATTGGGGAATAAGGATTGTTTTGACGTATGGATAGTTTATGATTGTTGAAACGAAATCTAAAATTAATTCCAGATTCGCCAATATATCCACTATTGGGACATATTGTGCAGAATAAATAGTAGATTATGTTATGGCTATCACAGGTGAGGCGAGGTGGGTGTATTTTGGTATTGGTGTTGGGTACAGAAAATACACTATCGGTTATTAAGTGTTTGCAAACTAGACAACGAGTTTTATTACATTTGTAATTTCCTGATTGGTTTGTATTATTTAGATATTTGGTAGAGGTGAGGATAGCTGATAGATATATATTTAGCTTACGGAAAACTAGATAATCCGTATGGGTAGACCCAAGGAGGATAAAATCGAGAGAGCTCAATGTAAATCAGAGCTAATAATTTAAATAAAAATAAAACCAGACCACTTTAAGGTTCCATGTAATAAATTATTTCACCACAGCCCTTTTAAAGGACCGCGGATCATCAGGCTTTACTTCCAAAGGTTGAAACGAAAAATGAAAAGAAATTTACACATTTTTGACGGGCAGTACTCAGCCTATGTAAATTAACGAAGTGAGGAAGTGAGGAGGGGAGAGAGACATGATTGAGTTAGATGTAAAATTTCTATTCTTTCAAATTTAATATTGTTTGAGGAAGTCAAGACATTGACACATTAAATCGGTTAATTTAACGAAAGTTATATATTGATATAGAAGGGGGAGAGGAGAAAAACATAAAGAGAAAAAGAGAAAAAAGACCTAAAGAGAAAAAGAGAGAAAGAAGTCATGAGAGAAAGTGTCATTAACTTTCTTTGGAATGAAAGGCCCGAAACAGACGCTGTTGTTTTGCTTTGAGAGTTCATAAATATTATAATGTTTGATATAAATTTGAATGAATAAGGAATTTAATTTGATGTTTGTTAGCGATTTAAGTTTTTTTTTTTAAAACTTTATTACAAAAAGTTTGGGGATTTAATATGAAATAGACGATTAGAAAAATATTCATAGAATTTACATTAAAATACTAAAATTTTATTTTAAAATATAAGTTTACTTCTAGTTGTAATTGATTATGAAGGTGATATCTCTATCAGTTTGAATTTTATTCATGAATTTAATTTGCGACTATTTTTAGATTGGTAATTTCTCTTACTTAAAGTTTAGTTTTTAAGTTAATATGGAGTAATATTTGAAGGAAACATTAGAGATTTTGCTTTGTCATATATTGTATACACAGTCATGCAAGTTTCACATATACATACGTTCTTTTACATGTGCAGTCACTCATACAGGTACACATGTGCCGATATACACGGGTAATTTCATGTATTAATACCTACATATATCTTTTTAAATGTTTACGCATACGTACACACACACACACACACACACACATATATATATATATATATATATATATATATATATATATATATATATGTGTGTGTACTTAGTATTTCCCTAAAAAAAAAAATTTTAAATAATATTAGGTGATGACTTTAGTATTCAATTATCAAAAAATCTAAATATTTTATCATCAATAATGATTATTAAAGGGTAATACATTTAAATTCAAAATTAAATTATAAATTAAAAAATTTTCCTCCATATTGTAAAGAATTTTAAACTCACAATTCCAATTGGAGAATATTAAGGGAGAAAATGGGGTAAAACATTATCCGCGGTCCTTTAAAAGGGTTGTGGTGAAATAATTTATTACATGGAACCTTAAAGTGGTCTGTTTTTATTTTTATTTAATATATATATATATATATATATATATATATATATATATATATATATATATATATATATATATAATAAAAAGGCTTAAACATTGATATTCCATGGTTATAATTTATTACACTGGAATCAAACATATATTATTAATTATGACAGACAACGAATGTCTATTATGTTTGATAGCCGTTCTAAGCTTCGTATAGTGGCTTTAGTTAGGATATATATATATATATATATATATATATATATATATATATATATATAAATGTCATAAAGAAACAATTTATACAATAAATTAAATAGTGACGTTAATGCGATTAATGGCGAAATCACTTCGCTGACAGAACTTAATGAGACATTAACTTATTATCAATTCCTTGAATTAGAAGATACTTATATTCATGTCTTCAATCTGACAACAACTCGAATATAAGGACCTTATTATTCAAGGAATTGATAGTAAGTTAATGTCTCATTAAGTTCTGTCAGCGAAGTGATTTCGCCATTAATCGCATTAACGTCACTATTTAATTGTTTGAGTAAATTGGTTCTTTATGATATAAAATATAAACTGCGTACTTTAATATACAGATATATATATATACATATACATATATATATATGTGTGTGTGTGTGTGGAGAGGGATCAATAAGTCTTTGCGCTATATTTTTAGGTATCATTATTAACATATACAGCTGAATTAAGTGCATTGACAATGAAAGTCAGTCTCTATGCCTGCGGGTGTATATGATTCGAAGGGGAGTGTGTAGGCGATCAGTTAGAATACGATAGAAAGAAAGAAAATATGTTACCATATAATTGTCATTGAATTTTTTGAGGCACGGAGACCTGTTTGAACAATTAAATCAGAATGGAATTGTTTAATATTGATCTTCTTAACAGAAAAGAAATTAAGAAGCGCGTTCAATAAACGTGGTACAGACTCTAGACTCCAGTTAGCAAGAGGGGATTTAAAAGCCATGTGTTGACCATCTGTAGATGACAGTAGTCAGACCTTCTTTTTTTTTGAAAGATCTGGTCGCTCAGCGAGATCAGTTCTTTATCACATTTCACAGGCATTAAAACTGCATTCAGTAATTTTTCAGTTTCCACACATTGGATTGTAAACCTCCGATTCATGTCTTTTCTTCTTTTTACAAGTCATATATCTCGCCCTGTCCGGCGCGGCTTCAGATTACGCCGACTGTACCGCTGCAGAGGAATACGAACCCCCCTCACACACACAAATGAGGCGTCCGGGGTAAGACAATAAACTGCGTCCAACAGCAAGGAGGTTTTGAGGAGCGTGGAACCACCTCTTAATTGTTAGTATTCCCAGGTTCACCCTGACCCGGGGTCCCAGCTATGGGCAAATAGTTAACCCCCAAACTGAGGTCAAAACACGATGAAAATGTAAAAATAGATTTTAAAGCCAGCAATAGATTTTTGAAGAAAAACTTATTACCAGCAATATATTTAAAAAGATAATATTGCCAGCAATAAAAATCTTGACGACATTAAATAACCCACTGAGGTGTTGATATACCATAAACAAAACCAAACAAGTCATATACTTATGAACTAGATAAAAGTTGTAAACTGTCCAAATGTTTAAAAATCATTGCTGTTTGATGAGCCTCATTTTCATTCGTGTTGCTCTTCATAGCAGAGTTCATGTATTATATTCTACGACCATGAAGCAAGTAGCTTAGATCGGGAACAAATAACTAGCTTTTGACATGATTTGAATTCACGTTCTTTATCCTTAGAAACTTATTTGAAAAAGATATCAATTGATTAATGATCAGCGACAGAAACGTAGCTTGAAATTGAAGTCATATCGCGACATTGGTCCATATTGAATATTCTCATCGTCAAATTCTTTTCTTTCACATAGCAGATAGACATAACGGCCGTAAGCTGTTCAGATTTTTCAATTTAACGTTTTTCGTATCTGTGATTAATCTTATTTTAATTCTCTTTATCTTATTTTCTAATGTTTCTTGTTGGCGTAGAGTGTATGAACGAGACCGGAATTTTCGACAGAGAGCAAAAAAAAAAAAAAAAAAAATGGCACCGATAGTGGTAAGAAGAAAAACAGCTATAAATTAATTATAAATATAACTAATGTCGTCGATAGAAATAGATGAACATTGATCTCTGGATCACGACATTAATCGATACGTGAATCATTGCCATTTTGTCGGATTTATAAGGCGCAATTATAAATAATTCTTTCATTTTTAGGCTTAGTTGAAAAATGCAGTCAACAATGATCATTTGAAAAGAATGCAGACAATTCATATTTTATATCCACTTTAGTTAGATGGCCAAAATCAAGATTATTTAGAGAAAGTACCATATAATTATTTACAAATAAATAAACAGGAGGACCAACTCTATAATTAACCAAATTCCGACTACATTTCAAATTTAAATTCAACTTGACTTGTACTTCTGTTAATCCTTGAACAGCAGGAATCGGATGTGAAAAGTTTTTTAGACACATGTATGCTTACAATTTAGAAAATAATTGTTTCAGTAATAAAATATGGAAATGAAAGAAGAATAATAAGAAAAGAAAAATGAAAAGATCAATAAAGTTTTCATAAAATAAAACTACTCTGAAATAGTGGATTGTTTATTTTAAAAGGACATATTTTCTATGAAAATTTCTCGGACATTCAGGCCGGTAAATGTTATTTAATACTGTTTATTATAAAACAGAGCATTTGCTTAAATACTTGTATCTATAAAAAGAATGTTAAACATAATATATATAAATGTCTTTAAATAAATTGTCGGACTATGTCCAATTCAAAAATATATGACGTCATTTGTTTACATTTGATACGCTAGAGCAGATATGAATAGAAGAGATTCATGGAAGATTTAAGTTTAAAGATAGTAAAATCGACCTTGCTAACCAGACGCTCGTCTGTGGCCGAACTGTTAAGGCAGATCACGCGAAATGATGGTTCCGTATAGGATACAGGTTCGATTCCTGTCGGAGAACGAAAATTTTCTATGAAAATTTCTCGGACATTCAGTAAATGTTATTTAATACTGTTTATTATAAAACAGAGCATTTGCTTAAATACTTGTATCTATAAAAAGAACGTTAAACATAATATATATAAATGTCTTTAAATAAAATGTCCAATTCAAATATATATATATATATATATATATATATAGAGAGAGAGAGATCGATAGAAAGAATATTTAAACAGCCAGAATCTATCTACCTAGGTTTCACCTACCGGATCATCAGGATTCTAAAAGGAGTCAGAATTAAGTAGATAGGTTCTGGCTCACTACGTATTTTAATTTGGCTCTATTTATTGCATTGAGCTCTTTTACGCATCAGCTTAGATAACTCTGTCAGTGTTTTTTTCGTTTGGCTACAAATTGTTGTGTTCGTTGAAGATTATCGAGCGCCACATATGTTTTTAGTTTTTTCTTTTTTTATTGAATTTTTTCCCCAGATTTCAGTTTGTGCAATATTTCTTATTATCAAATTGAAGTATCTGTTTTCTTTTCACACCGTCATTTTGAAAATAAACAATAATATATATATATTTTTTAAGACATTTTTGTTTATACATTCATTTTATCGATACAAATATTTAAGTAAATGCTCTGTTTTATAATAAACAGTATTAAATAACATTTACCGGCCTGAATGTCCGAGAAATTTTCATAGAAATTATATGTCCTCCGACAAGAATCGAAACTTTACCCAACATATTGCCTGAACACTTACATCATATATATATATATATATATATATATATATATATATATATATATATATATATATATATATATATATATATATATATAGTGTAACCCGGATATAAGAGAGTTTTCGGTACCAGAGAAGAAGTCTCTTATATCCGGATTTCTCTTATATCCGGGTTTGGTCTATTTTGTTTTATTTATTTGGGACCAGAGAAAATCTCTCTTATATCCGTCTTTCTCTTATATCCGGGTCTCTTATATCCGGGTTACACTGTATATATATATATATATATATATATATATATATATATAGAGAGAGAGAGAGAGAGAGAGAGAGAGAGAGAGAGGGAGAGAGAGAGAGACATAGATAGATAGATAGATAGATAGATAGATAGATAGAATATTTAAAGAAAAGTTTCGGTGGACGAAAATATCTCGGACATTCAGGCCGGTAAATGTTGTTTAATACTGTTTATTATAAACAGAGCATTTACTTAAATATTTGTATCTATAAAATGAATGTATAAACAAAAATGTCTTAAAATAATTGTCGGACTTTGTCCATTTCATAATGTTTCACGTCATTTGTTTACATTTGGATACGCCATGAGCAGATATGAATGTACGTGAGAGAATCATGGAAGATTAAAGTTTCAAGACAGTAAAATAGACCTTGCTAAACGAACGCTCCTCTGTGTCCGAAACGGTTAAGGCACGTCAGGTTATATGACGGTTCCGTATAGGATACAAGTTTGATTCCTGTCGGAGGACGAATATTTTCTATGAAAATTTCTCGGACTTTCAGACCGGAAAATATCGTTTAATACTGTTTATTATAAAACAGAGCATTTACTTAAATATTTGTATCTATAATAAGAATATATATATATATATATATATATATATATATATATATATGTATATATATATATATATATATATATATATGTATGTATGTATGTATATATATATACATATATATATATGTATGTATGTATACATATATATATATATGTATATATATGTATATATATATACATATATATATGTATGTATATATATGTATATATATACACTTATATATATATTTATGCACACACACACACACACATATATATATATACACACACATACAAGTGAAATAAATCACACACACACACACACACACACACACACACACACACACACACATATATATATATATATAATATCAATTATGTGGTGCAAGTTCAATTTATATTACGCGAATCATTCATACGAAAAGCAGATAATGAAGTTAATGATATAAATGGCAAGAATCACTCTCGCAAACAATTTTTAATAATAAAATACATTAACCTCGAATCCGTTAATGAATGGTATGATCCTTGCTTATAAATTCCGGTTTTATCAGGTCTTTTTTACTACTAGCTTTCAATTGTTTCATACAATCATCTTCAGGTAGGGAAATAGGTAAGTTTTTTACATCCAGGTAATAACAGGACATCGAAAGATAAAGTGTAATCCGAAAGAAGTGTTTTTAGAAATGTGATATTGTTAACTGTAAGAAATACTTTTGGAGCGTGCAGTCACGACGCTGAGGTTGAATTTTTTTATTTATTTTTGTAAAAAATTAAAATTAATTAATTAATAAATTAATTAAAATTTAAAAAATTGAATTTTTTAAATTTATTAAAAAAAAATTAAAATTAATTAATTAAAATTTAAAAACTTTCCAACCAACTTTAATCGCTATCTACTGTTCTCCTGATTGTTCTTTCCAATTCCCGCTCATTATTAATGTTTCTGTTCCAAACCCTGTAATCCCTTGTGTCTTAGTGGCTTTACTACCTTGCACGGGGTAATATCGATTATATATATATATATATATATATATATATATATATATATATATATATATATATATATATGAATGAAAAGATTGATTAACTTTTAAATATTAATTTTATCCCGACTTTGAAGTTTCTTGGTAAAATTACCAGTCTTCAATGTATCGGAAGAGAAAAAGAGCCAGAGATAGCAATATATATATATATATATATATATATATATATATATATATATATATATATATGTGTGTGTGTGTGTGTGTGTGTGTGTGTGTGTGTGTGTGTGTGGAAATATATAGAAAAATAGGAAAGAACACATTAGGTTAATAATCTGAAGTTCTTTAGTATTTTTTTAAAAAACAGTGTTCAATACAAAAGTAGAGCCTAACTTATAATTATTAAAAAAAATATGATCCATCGATACATAAATCATATTTAAAAAAAATAATTATATATTGATCGAGAGAGAGAATGAGATCGAAAGAACAAAGTGAAATGAAGGAAGGAAGGAAGGATGGAAGCAACGAACTAATGAACGAATAGAAAAGATTCAAACTTTGCTTCTTGATCATAAATAACACGTCTATCTTTTTAAAGAAGTATTGACAAAAAAAGGAGATAATAGGCATCGGGTCAAAGGTTCAATCTCAAGTCACTTCCTACTAAATATGTCTCTTTAGGATTATATTGCAGCGTGGCAGATTCCTTCCTTCACAGTCGGCCATCAAACTAACAAATCGTAAGTCGTCCGCACTTGAGGTGGGTTGGGGAAGGTGTCAAGAAATGCCAGACTCATGAGTCCCAGTCGATCTGTTTACACAGTCTATAGTAAAAGTAGTAAATTTGTCACTTGGGTCGAACGGGTGTGATCTCGCGCCAGATAACATTAGGACGAGATATTAGGGAAAATAGCGTTTCCTCTATTTGTAATTGTAGCCGGAAGTTGCTGTTAAAATGGGGGCAAAGCGAAAACGGTGAATTTGGAAGACGAAGTAAAAAATAAAGGTGAATTTGAGGGAGAGAGAGAAAACAAGAAACAACAAATAATAAACGAAATCGAGAATTTTTCTAAAAATATATTTCGGAGTAAATTCAAACAAAAGTCTTCTGCTTTTGTGTGCCGTGTCCCTTCTACATCTTCCTGCCCCTTGTGGCTGTTAATAAGTTTTGTCTTTTTGATATTTCTCTCAAACCCTATTCTGCCACCCATTTCCTTAACACATTTCCTCTTTCCCTCAATCAATCCTTAAACTTAATTAATGGCCTTTTTACTGCTCTTAACTGATCAAACATCTCTAAATTACTGCGCACTTAAGCTGTGACGGAAAGCGATGACAATTTTTTTTTTATAATAAACCCCTTTTTCTGTACACTATTTACATTACTCGGACTATTGTCCTCATCTTTGTCGCCATGTTTATCACAACGTTTCGGCCTTCTTCAGGTGGTTGGAATGTCGAACTGAACCCTTTATTTCGCTCACTGGGGTAGATTGTTCTAGTTCCACGTGCCATGTCAGTTATCAGTTAAGTCTCCTGTTAATTTCCTTCTGAAAGTTCTCCACTGCCTTAGCCGGGTATTGAACTTACACTCTTTGGATCCTGTCACTGGATCTAACTAACGCCTTTATCCACTGTGCCATGTGTCCTTGAGGACATCTGTTTATAAATTTCTGGGTATACAAGAATGAGGACAATAGTCCGAATAATGTACATAATACCTCATCTCAGAAATACAGACAGAACCTTTTTCTGTGTAGAAAAGCAATGTCAACTGTTGTGAAGCTTTTATTTTAAATTAAAAATAAAACAAATAATAATTAATGAGCAAACTTTGTATAGAGCATAAATATTTACAAAATAAAATTACAAAAAAAATTGCTAGAAAGGAAATAATAATTTATGACCAAAGTTCGAGCAAGGTTTGCGCATTAATTATTATTTCGTTTCTAGAATTTTTTTTATTTTGTAATTTTATTTTGTAGATAATCATGCTCTTTACAAAGTTTGCGGGCTCGTGAACTTTGTAAAGAGCATTTTACTTTTTTACAGTAAAAGCCCATTTATTAAGCTTCCGCGCGCAAAATGTTCCGCAGTGAATGTAGTTAAACAAGGCCAGTAATGGCTGACGGCTGAACCCGACTGAGTTCAAACTTTTATTGTTGATAACTCCAAAACGGTAGGTTTTATCAAATTTGAATTGTTAATTCGAGTTCAGCAAGTACATTTAAACGGACATATGACGAGTTGGGAAAATGTTAATAGATATTTAGCGCGGGTGTTAGAAAGCAAATTTACCCATTTCAACGTCGTGTAGAAATACAAGGGTAAAGCAGAGAGTAAAGGCAATTTCCTAATTATACGGCAAAAACAACCGGGATGCACTGACGCGCAACACCATGTGTGCGCATAGGATAACGGGGAGATGACCTCGCACAGCATTCCCTCGTGGCAGGCAGCAACGAGGTCAGACGTATGGACAAATCGATTACACCATTGAGGAACAACGCGTCGTAGTGCGCTTTTTGTTGGCAGAGTGAGTCAAACCTGTCGAAATCCATTGCCGTATTTGACGCAGTATGGAGCCCGAACCATGGATCAACGAAAGGTGTATGAACGGGTAGAATGCTTTCAATCGGGAAGAATCGAGACATGGGCCACACCACTCCGACCTTCAGTGTAAGTGGTAAAGCATTCAGTAGAAACATCCATCATCCCTTGTCCACAAGAAATTCAAACAACAGCTGCCCTGTACGAAACAACAGCTGCCCTGTACGAAACAACAGCTGCCCTGTACGAAACAACAGCTGCCCTGTACGAAACTGGTGTAGACTCTCTTTTGAGATATAAAGGAGTCGATTCTGACGGCGCTCCAGGTACATGGTGAAACTGTGAATATTGCAATGTCTTGTACTTTGCTGCAAGACCAACCGAAATACACAATTCGTCACATACAACTACTGCCCCAAGGGGTGCTACTGCTCAAAGAAATTGCACGACCGAATACAGCAAAGATAGACACTGTGCAATTCACTATCAGAATCACCAGATGTTCTACACAGTGAAAGCTAAGCATGAGGTCTGGTTCGGGAGCTGTGCGCATGTCCCCGGGGTAAACAGTAGACAATTTCCTTCGGTTTTAATTTTCCAACATGTAACATGCAACATTAGAGTGTGTGTCCTATAAACCCACAAACGAGGTGAAAACCTTGTAGAGCATGTTTTTTCTTTTGTCTCAAATGCAAATAAGCACCTGTTAAAGAAGTTGAAATATTTCGATACAAAATGAAAAAGAAGAAAATGATACAGAAATAAAAAGATAAGAATATGTGTACTAAATATGAAATTCTTTGTAAAGATTCTGTATCAAATGGGATGTACTACACCTCACCGTGTAAACATGAATAAACACTATTCAATTTAGGAACAATATATAAGAAAACAAAATATTTATTCCCTTGACTACAAGAAGGTACGTGTTCAATTTAATAAGTAAGTATTTATTAAGTATAAATTGAATAGGGTTTATTAAGTATAAATTGAACAGGGTTTATTAAGTATAAATTGAACAGGGTTTATTAAGTATAAATTGAACAGGGTTTATTAAGTATAAATTGAATAGGGTTTATTAAGTATAAATTGAACAGGGTTTATTAAGTATAAATTGAATAGGGTTTATTAAGTATAAATTGAACAGGGTTTATTAAGTATAAATTGAATAGGGTTTATTAAGTATAAATTGAACAGGGTTTATTAAGTATAAATTGAATAGGGTTTATTAAGTATAAATTGAACAGGGTTTATTAAGTATAAATTGAATAGGGTTTATTAAGTATAAATTGAACAGGGTTTATTAAGTATAAATTGAACAGGGTTTATTAAGTATAAATTGAATAGGGTTTATTAAGTATAAATTGAATAGGGTTTATTAAGTATAAATTGAACAGGGTTTATTAAGTATACATTGAACAGGGTTTATTAAGTATGAATTGAACAGGGTTTATTAAGTATGAATTGAATAGGGTTTATTAAGTATAAATTGAACAGGGTTTATTAAGTATAAATTGAATAGGGTTTATTAAGTATAAATTGAACAGGGTTTATTAAGTATAAATTGAACAGGGTTTATTAAGTATAAATTGAATAGGGTTTATTAAGTATAAATTGAACAGGGTTTATTAAGTATAAATTGAACAGGGTTTATTAAGTATAAATTGAATAGGGTTTATTAAGTATGAATTGAACAGGGTTTATTAAGTATGAATTGAATAGCGTTTATTAAGTATAAATTGAACAGGGTTTATTAAGTATAAATTGAATAGGGTTTATTAAGTATAAATTGAATAGGGTTTATTAAGTATAAATTGAACAGGGTTTATTAAGTATACATTGAACAGGGTTTATTAAGTATGAATTGAACAGGGTTTATTAAGTATGAATTGAATAGGGTTTATTAAGTATAAATTGAACAGGGTTTATTAAGTATAAATTGAATAGGGTTTATTAAGTATAAATTGAACAGGGTTTATTAAGTATAAATTGAACAGGGTTTATTAAGTATAAATTGAATAGGGTTTATTAAGTATAAATTGAACAGGGTTTATTAAGTATAAATTGAACAGGGTTTATTAAGTATAAATTGAATAGGGTTTATTAAGTATAAATTGAACAGGGTTTATTAAGTATAAATTGAATAGCGTTTATTAAGTATAAATTGAACAGGGTTTATTAAGTATAAATTGAATAGGGTTTATTAAGTATAAATTGAACAGGGTTTATTAAGTATAAATTGAACAGGGTTTATTAAGTATAAATTGAACAGGGTTTATTAAGTATAAATTGAATAGGGTTTATTAAGTATAAATTGAACAGGGTTTATTAAGTATAAATTGAATAGGGCTTATTAAGTATAAATTGAACAGGGTTTATTAAGTATAAATTGAATAGGGTTTATTAAGTATAAATTGAACAGGGTTTATTAAGTATAAATTGAATAGGGTTTATTAAGTATAAATTGAACAGGGTTTATTAAGTATAAATTGAATAGGGTTTATTAAGTATAAATTGAACAGGGTTTATTAAGTATAAATTGAATAGGGTTTATTAAGTATAAATTGAACAGGGTTTATTAAGTATAAATTGAACAGGGTTTATTAAGTATAAATTGAATAGGGTTTATTAAGTATAAATTGAATAGGGTTTATTAAGTATAAATTGAACAGGGTTTATTAAGTATAAATTGAATAGGGTTTATTCGTGTTTACATAGTGAAGTGTAGTATATCCCATGTAATACGGTATCTTTTCGAAAAGTTTCATATTTAGAACACATATTACTGTCATGAAAACAATTATAATCACCCTGAACAAGGCCCAAGAGTCACTCGAGTTAGAGCGTTACAGAATAAGAAACACAGTTTATTCGTATATGTGGGAAAGATAAAGGTTAATATTAGACTTGAACAGGTTAAAGATCTCACCAATGGAATACAAAGGGGATGTGAGTGGTTCAATATGCGTGACATGGAGGTTCTTTAGCCGTGGAGGTCAGAAAGGGGGAACTAAAGAATGTTGTTGGTCTGAACACTTTCCATGGAAATAGCGATAGAGCAGCGAGAGGCTTGCGACTTTTCATCTGTGGGGAAAGGGGTTGTAGGGTTGAAAATAATTCATCATCTACAAGGACGCGGAGATGCTTTGGGAAACAGCCGAGACTGGAAAGTGAAGTCTGGGCATCTCCTGGGCATATATGGCAGTAGTACTCCATTTTCGACCTGATCTGGCTCTTGCAAAAGTAAAGGATTGTAGGAGGGATCGGGTATTTCCTGGAGCGGTACAGTGAACCGACCATTTTCCAGTATCTTTGGCAATCGATCGTAACCCTCTAAGCCATTCCTTGTCAAAGGCCTTTGGAATATATTTAATGCGATTGTCTTTGAGAAGTATTTGTTGTCTTATATCATAATGACAAGGCATAAAACATATTTGTATACGAGCCAGTGTTTATAGGCAGGGATTTCAATTCCATAGAAAAAAAATTTGTTGCAAATTCGAAAAAATCTGAAACAGTGAAAAGGTTAATTATTTAAAATATTATTTCGAATGCAATAAGAAACGTTTCTACAAATAGAGTTTATGTTCCTTGAAGGATTCATTTTTATGTGCGCCAAAGTGTCTTAAAGCGTCAAAGACAATGTAAATTCTGGATGTGATTGAAAGCGGAAATAATACATTCCACTAGAAAATTTCATGCGTAAGAAAATCGGAAATCTCATGTTTTGTTCGATTCACAATTAAAATAAAATTAGAAAATTTAACAAAAAAAAAACAAAATAACATTTCTAATTAATACCAAAATCACTTCTATCCATTCTATCTCATTCGTGCATGAATTTCGTAGTCAATTCATGAATCTATAGGAATTAATAGATTTTATTTATAATCCGACATATTTCTCACTATTATATGTTAGGCTTACGACCAGCGAAGTTAAGCAAAGTCGAGCCAGGTCAGTATGTAGATGAGTGAGCGCTTGGGAATACAAGGTACTGTAAGCTTAGATATGAAGGTAGTGTAATGCATAATGGCTCGTAATTGTTAATCGGAGATTAACAGTTGGGTTTGTTATTGTTATGGTCCAGGTTAGGACCAAGGAAGAACAACACGAACACAAGAGTAGAAATAACGAAGATATATTACACGGAATAATAATACAAGATGTGGAAGGTGTTAGTATGACTGTCAGTCTGGTTTGGAGTGAACTACTATCGTCTCTCTCTCTCTCTTGAGATGCGTAGTATACATAGTGTTAGGAAGAGTTCATTCTGTAGTTATAGGTAAGGACCCATAACACCCCCTCGCAGGGGTCTTTAATATTTTTTTCTTTTCGGATTAATTATCAAAGGTTCTGTAAATTTTCTATTTCTGCTTTATTTCCGCGGTTCGGTAATTGCTTGAGGCCTTTGCATATTGAATGTGTCAAATATTGTGTCCATTACTTCCTCCATAGAATCCTCTAACAGCCTCTTTCTGATCTGATCTAAGTGCCTTTTATGCGAGAACTTCGGACCCTGAATTATGTAAATCACGTTCCCGATTCGTTTCTCTATTGGACCTGGCTCCCAATAGGATGTGTTGTTTTTGAACATTAAAAAAAAACTTTCTCCTCTGGGTTAAATTTTCTTTTTGGTACAAACGACGTTGGTGATTGCTTTGTCTGTTTTGGCAGTAATTTGTCAAATACCGATCTAACATTACTTCCACCGGCGATAATACCGATGGCGTATTACTGTTCGGTATAATTCTATACACTTGCAAGAATTGTTGTAAAGCCTTTTCTGTTGTTACGTCATAAGCTTTCCTTAGTGCTCTTTTTAATGTATCTACAAACCTCTCCGCTTGCCCGGGTGATATGGCGGGGATTTGATGTGTTTCACAAAATTCTTGAAAATCCGCAGATGTAAATTGTGTCCCATTATCGGTGACTAAACAATCAACCACTCCGAAACGAGCAAACAGCTCCTGAAGGCAATTTATTGTAGTCTCAGAAGTAGGTTTTCTACAACGGAATACTTTTGGCCATTTGCTGTAACTGTCTACTACAATCAAGTAGTAGAAACCCTCTCATGGACCTGCGAAATCTACTTGGATTCTCGACCACGGTTTTTGTTTTCGTTTCTTTTATAAATTCGTCATTCATTGCTTCGTTTCTTATTTCCTGCAATGTGACGGGGAGGTCTCGAATTGTACTACATAATGATGTTCAATATCTTCCTCATATCGTAGAGCTGCAATTACGGAATCTTCTAATGGCTCCGTTTTCTTTTGTATTAGTCTCGAAAGACCATCTGCATGCCCGATATTGTTTGATGGAAGATACTCCAATTTAAAGTTATAGTTTAATACAATCGTCCCCCATCTTAGCAATCTATTAGCAGTGTAGACATGTAAACCTTTCTTTGATCCAAATATTGTCAATAACGGCTTGTGGCCCGTCTGTAAAGTGAAAAATTTACCGTAAATATATCTGTGGAATCTCGTAACCGCAAAAATAATCCCCAGCCCTTCTTTTTCGATTTGTGAGTAATTTTGTTCGGCTGGTAGTAAGGTTCTTGACGCATGCGCAATTTTAGTGTCCCATCCGGCATTTTATGAAGTATACATGCCCCAACACCATAGGCACTCGCGTCACTCGCGACTATTATTTACAATTTTGGATCATAATGCGCTAAAAATAAATCTGCTGTTAGAGTCTTAATGATTTTGTCGAAAGTTTTCTGACATTCATATGACCATTCCCAAACTTTTTCCTTCTTCAACAGTTCGTTTAGGGGTGCGCGTAATTTGTGCATGTTAGGAATAAATTCTTGACAAGAAGCTTTGTAACTCGGCTAAATTTTTTGGAGCCGGGTTTTTTTTTTTATTGCTGTGGCTCTTTCTGGGTCTGGTCTTCTTCCTTCTTCGTCAATAATATGGCCCAGATATTTTATCTCCTTCATAAAGAAGTCACATTTATTTTCCTTTACTTAAAACCGTAATTTTGTATCTGCGTGAAAACCTCTTGAACGTGTTCCCAGTGTTGTTCAATATTTTTGCTATTTATCAGGTTGTCATCAAAGTATGCGATCGTGAAATCCAGTCCTCCTAGCACAGTGTCCATTATTTGCTGAAATATCGCCGGTGCGACCTTGATCTCGAATAGTAATCTCTGGAACTTATATAACCCTTTATGTGTGTTTATGCACAACAACCTCGAGCTTTCGTCATCTACTGGTACTTGTAGGTATGCTTCGCTCAAGTCTATCTTTGAGAAAAAATTTCCTCCGTTCAACTTTGTGAAGACTTCCACTGGACTAGGGAGAGGATAGTGATAATCCTTAATCGCTGCTTTCAATCCTGTCGAGAAATCAGCGCATACTCGTATCTCACCCGATTTCTTCTTCAAGTAAACCGTAGGTGCGGCCCATTGACTATATTTCACCTTTGTCAATATACTGGTTTTCACGAGTCTATCCAACTCTTCGTCTATTTTTTCTAATGATGCGAAAGGTACATTTCTTTTCTTCTTGAAAATGGGTTGTACATTTTCTTTTAGTTCGATTTTGGCCGCCATTTTTTTACACTTCCCGAAGCCGGCTGAAAATAACTCAGGCAAACTCTCCTTTAATTTCTCCTTCAATTTCTCTGCCTCGGTCGATAGCCTTTCCACTTTTTGGCAGAACGTATTTATCGGTAAATCCCAGAGGTCAAATTTTTGCATCCAGTCAGTTCCAAATAAATTTTCCGTATTTTTTAGAACATACATCTTTAATTTCTTGGTCATCCCGTTGAACGTCACATTTGTGATAATCTCCCACTAAAATTTGATGTTTTTACCTGTTACCGACCTGGATATTTTATCTGTTCTCAACATGGTTGGTTTGTTTAATTTCTTCCACGTCTGTAAGCTAATAATGGTTAAATCTTGATCCGGAATCTAATTGTAATCTGATTTTTTTGTTTAACATTTCTACTTGTACGTATTTTCGTATATTTACCCCGTCCGCTTGGTCAGTTCTAGTGACTCTTACTCGGCTTTTGTTTTCTTTCTTTGTTCTACAGTGCGAACTTTTATGTCCCACTTTATTGCACGACAAACAAGTCTTATAGCGGTATGGACAATCTTTGTACCAATGCAAAGTCCCACAGCGATAGCATGGACTGGGTGGGGGTTTCTTCTGAGGTTTCATTTGACTTTTTGTAGTAAAATAATTTGTTTGGTTTGTTTTTGAGGAGGGAGAAAAACGTGTTTGTCGTTGTACTTTTCTTATGTAAGCGACGCCAGACTCTTCGATATCTTTCGAGTCCTTTTTTACGCTTATACATCTCTGACAGTCATCAGCCAATTTTTGTAGTGTCAATTCTCCGTCTGATCTCCGCATCTTTAGTCGAAACCAGACCTTGGACGAATATCAAACATTTAAAATTGTCAGGGCTGAGTTCATCTTTGTCGCCTGTTGTTCTGGAACCCTAGTAGGAAAAACATTTCCTGTGTAGAATTCGATTCTGTTCTGACTGACAGGTAAAATTCGTGTCTTCGTTACCACTGTTACGGTTGGTCAAAATTTTTTTTTTTTATCTTCGCGTAGAACTTGTTTTTTTTTTTCTTTTCTCAATACCTCCGTCGCCTCTGTTATGGACGACCGATAGCAAAAAGGTTTCTTTTTCTCTCTCCGCGTAGAATTCGTTTCTTCAATATCTTCGTCGCCACTCTTAAGGTTTAGGTTAGAACCAAGGAAGAACAACACGAACACAAGAGTAGAAATAATGAAGATATATTACACGGAATAATAACACACGATGTGGAAGGTGTTAGTATGACTGTCAGTCTTGTTTGGAGTGAACTACTATCGGCTCGACTCGATTCGTCTCTCTCTCTTGAGAGGCGTAGTATACATAGTGTTAGGAAGAGTTCATTCTGCAGTTATAGGTAAGGACCCATAACAGTTATATTCACCTAGGTGCAAATACCCATGGGAAAGGTATGGATCCACCACTTATTCCCCCAGCTATGTGTTAATTAGTAAAACTTGTATAACTAAATCATTATTATCTAAAAGAAAAAGAAGAAATTCTTACAATTTAAAATATTTTCTGTCTTTAAATAACCTGCAAAAGATTGACAAGTCATAGAAAACGAATCAATCATTACTATAATCGTTACATTTAGTAGATACAATTCAAGCCTATTATTGTATATTTTCACAGGTGAAAATTTCTATCAATACAACTCTCTACAGAAATTAATGGACTTTATTTATTATCCGGTATATTTCTTACAATTGACGTTATATTTGCTGGATATACGTGTCTGGGGACAACCCTGTATTTCTTAAACCATAAAATTAACGTCTACCTGTCTGGACATTTGATAGTCTTAATATACACATTGTGCTTTTCGACGGGGTTTGAACCTACGTCTCACTCATACTGGGGCAACGATCTGGAAGCGAAGTGTGCTGTAGACCGCTCGCTCGCGAAAGACTTTTCAGCAAAACACAGCTTATTTTTTTTTAATAATCAATTCATCCCAAGCAAGGCGATAAAACCACTAAGACGCAAGAGGTTACTGGAAGTGAGAGTGAAAGTCAAGACTTTAAAGGGAACCGGAAATCCAATAATAGAATAAATTTCAGAGTTTAGGTGGAGATGTTAGAAGTATAGGGTTGAAGTAGAATTTAGAAAACGGCAACTCAATCCTAAAATGAAAACAAGGGATAAACCTCTACTGCTGTTCAAGAAGCTTGAGAGGAGTGTGAACCGGGCAATAGGCGAACCTATCTACTCCTATTAAATTACACTTTTTAAGAAATGCAAATCTATTATTGGGACATTTCGAAGTCCAAATATACGAATTTTATTTTCGTATCAGAACTATAAACAAAATAATTTCGAAAATGTATTTCATTAACAAGAGTAACTGAGCGTTTTTAGCCATAAAATAATTTTGTGACCGAGAGGAGTAATACATATCTGGCAAGAAGGATGTTTCTCTAACCTTTAGGGGGAACCTTCTGAAAGGCGCAATGTTTTTTTTATTTATTAAGACATCCGAATTCTTATCGGGGTAGACATGAATTTCTTCGTTTAAGAAAAAAAAGCGATATCTAATCCACTAAATATAACTTGTATCGGAATAAGAAATATTTATCTATCTAACCTACTTCCAAAAATATAATTTAAAATATCCCTTCGTGGTCGGACCGAGAACTTTTCAGCACAATTTTTTTCAGTCAGCTTCGGAAGAAGATATTAAAAATAATAATACATTTTTTTCTATGTCTGCTCAAAAAATAGATTTTTTTCCGTTTTTGAGGTATTTGCATTTTTTGTTCTTATGTACAACATTTGAATAAATCCATCTTGCAAAACAACATTGTATTAAAGTCGTAGAACACGACATATATTTTTTACGTATTTTTACTAGGAACAAACTTTATTTCTGGCAATTAATTTCCAGTTATGTTCTTAAAATGTAAGACACACATTTGTTTCTCTTTTTGTTACCGAAAAATGAAAAAAAAAAAGTGTATTTATTCGAAATCCGAAACAAGCAGACGAGAAAATCGTTTGAAAGAACGGGTTCATGCAAAAGTGGTTTTGGAGAGGAAAACCCAGTTGCGTTTCGTTAGCCAGTCGCAGAGCGTTGCGAACAAACATGTTTATATTGTAGAACCAGGATTGTACATAAACATACAATAATTCCACTAATGTGAAGCCAGCGGCTTTCACGGAGGATCAGACACAGATGGAAACTTTACAAAGCTCCTGTCTTCTCGCTTTCGCTTGTTGCTTGTTCCCTCTCAGACAAACGCATACAAACAATAACACACACACACACACACACACACACACACACACACACACACACACACACACACACACACACACACACACACACACACACACACAAACTGACTCACTCAAATAAACAGATGTTCATGCACATGGGGGCTTGAAGGTTTAGATCAGTGGTTGAAGAAATGGCCCAAGTGAGAAAAGGTTCTAGTTTTTAATTTGGTTTACGAAAAAACTAATTCAGGAGAAGGAAAATTTGATTAATCCCATTTCCTGATTATATTTTTGGTATTGTGACCTATGACCCCTTGAAGTTTAATTGACCACTACATTTAATAGGGGAGAATAGTCAATGAATTAATTATAAAAAAAACAAAACAAACAATTATTCCCTGATTTTATGCATTTAATATATAACAGGGTTTTTGTTTAAAACAATAGCCTACGGGCCACACTCGGTCTGCCATTTAATTTTTTTTAGAGTTCTAGTGTTTGTTATGATGTTTACAAAAGCTTTTCAAATAAAAATTATAAAAATTTTATTCATTTAGTTATAAAATTGATTTTTTTCTTTGGTTCGCGTGAAAAAAAAAACGAAAAATATCCGTTGTGTCTAAAAAAACAGTTGCTACATAACACTATAGGGCAGGGCACTCCGACATTGTGTAATGGTTAGCAAGCTTGTCTCACTACGACTGAATAGGGAGTTCGATCCTCACTGGGTGCCTCCATACTTTCGATCATGTGTCACATCTAGGCTACCCTTACAAAATCAACTGGTCACGACGACGCAGTATAATGGTTAGAAAACTTGTCTCGCCAGATCCTCACTGGGCGCCCCCATACTTTCGGAATTGTGCCACATCTAAACTGCACTTAGAAAATCACCATAGCACTGTAGGGCTGTATAGAATTGAAATTGCATGGGAGAAAGAACATTCTGATCGAGATCTCTAAGGCAACGGATAAGGATTTTGATGGAGATCAAATTATTCTGTGAACCATGGCAAAATTTCAGATGAACTCCATTGTTTAATTCCACCAGTTCAAACATTTACATGCTACTTCCTCTGAGTCGAAACATCCCCATTTCCTACATGTTCCAAAGTAAGAATAAAAATTCTGCTCAGACAGCTTTTTGCCTAAGTACTGTTTCCCTGATTACTACAATGGCTCATATCCAAAATATAGAAGGAGAAAGCCAGAAGATGGAGGTCACATTGGAAAGATTAAAATGATACAATGTGGACATAAAGATGTGTTAAAAATCACCAATCAGTGGACAGTGCCTAACAATACATATTTCTTGTAATAATTCAACTATCATATCAAAGATGAAATCTGCTCATCAATTCATTCACTCAATGCATTGTATCAAATACATATCAAATACATATGAAAGTGTCAGATTAAAGCTGTAGTTGCACATATTCTACATTTAAAAATAAACAAACAAGCAAACAAAAACAAGCCCCGGCCTTCGTCAGGTGATATACGTTGGAATTTCAAACCCAACCCTTTATTTAGTCCACCGGGGTAGATTGTTCTCGTTCCACGTGCCATGCCTTTTTTGGATATCACAGTTTCAGTTATTATCCTTTAGTAATTTAACTCTCCAAGTTTTTGTTCCCTTCTGCCATAAGCGCTTCTCCTCTCAGAAAACAGACAAACAGCAGGTTGTTTGAATTCAGAGTTGTCCTTCTCCTAGACTGGCAATGATATATGGGGGCCGTGCGCTGCAAAGACGAAATGCCCCCGACCCACGGGGAGTACAAAAAAACTCTAAAAAACAGTGCGACTAATGTTAAGTATACTAATGACATAACATATAACAACTGAGGAAGTTTTGCAGCACTTTTAGCATTTTAGTTTTTTTTTTATCATTACATACCAAGCAAGGTGATAAAGCCACTAAGACTCAAGGGTTATTGAGTGTGAAAGAATATGAGAAAAAGAAAATCATTATTAAGGAGAGGGAACACTAAAAAAGCATGAATTAATAAGAGAGAAGATAACGATCGACATTTTGCAATTAAATCTTTGAAGTTTAAAGTTGATTGGGAATTAAGAAGCCGGAAGACAGTTCCAAAAGTGAAACGTTCGTAAGGAGAAAGTATTAGGATAGAACTTACGGTTCCATCTAACTATTTCAATTGCAAAATTGTGAGACCTTGCCGCCAAACAAGTACTGCGCTTAAATTCATACAATCTAGGTACCAAAGAGGAAAGCTCACCAGAAGAATTACGATGAAAATATTTATAGAAAAGGCACAGGGAAACTACGTTAAAGATGTGGGAAAGTAACCGAAGCCGAGATGCAAGATCAGGACTAATAACATTGCAGATTAATCTTTGGATTTTTATCAAGAATCTCTAAATATAAAGTAGAAGCATCAAAGAATTTGTGACAACAATATTTAATTCATAGACGAATGGCCAACTTATAAATTTGAAAGCTAGAGTTTCTTGAAGCGGGATATTTCCAAAATATTTAACCTAAACTATTAACATATTTCTGTTATAATGATTAACATATATTGATTAACATATATTGATTAATATATATTGATTAACATATATTGATTAATATATATTGATTAACATATATTGATTAATATATATTGATTAATATATATTGATTAACATATATTGATTAATATATATTGATTAATATATATTGATTAATATATATTGATTAACATATATTGATGAATATATATTGATTAACATATATTGATTAATATATATTGATTAACATATATTGATTAACATATATTGATTAATATATATTGATTAACATATATTGATTAACATATATTGATTAACATATATTGATTAACATATATTGATTAATATATATTGATTAACATATATTGATGAATATATATTGATTAACATATATTGATTAACATATATTGATTAATATATATTGATTAACATATATTGATTAATATATATTGATTAATATATATTTATTAATATATATTGATTAACATATATTGATTAATATATATTGATTAATATATATTGATGAATATATATTGATTAACATATATTGATTAATATATATTGATTAACATATATTGATTAATATATATTGATTAACATATATTGATTAACATATATTGATTAATATATATTGATTAATATATCTGAGCAAAACGACGTTACCTGATTACAGTTTGTGTAAATGTATGACAGAACAGGGAGTAAGAGAAAGAGAGAGAGAGAGAGAGAGAGAGTGAGAGAGAGAGGGAGAGAGAGAGGGAGAGAGAGAGAGAGTAAAAACCTTGCTAAGGGCTACAGAGGATGTGGAGAGCCGTGACCGCCCACATTCTGAAGGGGATATGGCATATATGAGAATGAGAAAAGACGACTCGGATAGTTTAAAGCTGATAGGTCCCAATGGAGGCAAGGAAAACAGCGAGTAGCCTATTTTAAAAATTTGGGCGAGTGGATTGAAGAACATCATTCATTCATCGAATCAATTTTGGGCAGCTGTGTGGTCACAACTGCCCTTCATCTCTCAATTGTGTTTCATGCGGAGATTTTCGTCGTTGTAAATTGGTTTCTCCTTTGATCAGAGTAGCATTTTTGTGTCAATAATGTGGTCAGTCTCGATAGGGTGAGCAAGTAATGCATTTGATATATTGTTTTCTAAAATGTTTCTTTTCTGTTCCTATAAACTGTTGTTTAGATTTCTTGAGGTTTCCCCCATGTATTATTTGTAACAATTATTACAGGTGATCGAGTAAATTCCTACTTCAAGTTTTAGCATATTGTTTTGTTTAGTATTGACTAAGTCTTTCGTTGTTTTAACATAGTAACAAATTTTATGTTGAGTTTAGATAAGTTATTTTCAGTTGTCGTCGTGATAGATTTGCTTCGGAGGACAATATACTTTTTAGTTCATTTGGGTTTGTCAGAGGCTCCGTTTTTCGATTTTAGAATATTTTATGAGCTTTTTGTTTCACATTGAATATAAATTGGTATATTGAAGAAGCTTGAAAGTGTTTTCAATGGATTTCTCCTCTTTATAAAAATATAGAGAGTGGTAAATTCTGAGTGATTCTCTGTAACCAATTTATATCGTATGTATATCATTGCTTGATCCGGCCTCTAATGCTTCAGTTTGAGCGGCTTGGTGATAGCAGTCGTGGCTCCCGGGGGCACAGTCCTATGGTTACAGACAATTTCAGTTGAGTTCCACCACGGAATATGTGAGCGAGCGGCGCTATATTGACTCTGATTTGCTACCTCTTCGTCACCGAGGCCCGGTGAACAGTTCGTATGATGTTTGCTTGACAACCTAACTGTCCGGGTTTCAATTCTCGGTAGTGGATGCTGATGAGTCCCAAAATATAGGACGAAACGGCCGTCCAGTGCTTTCTGTATTCTGTTGAGGTTTCTTTCAGACTCAATGAATTACTTATATATATATATATATATATATATATATATCTTCTGTATTCTCATATATATATATATATATATATATATATATATATATATATATATATATATATATGCACCAAGTATAGGATTGGTGTATACGGAATAAATTCCAATAACAATACTAATCTTAAAAGAGTGCTCAATACAGAGTAGAGCAAATATAATTATTTATTCGAAAATTATAGCATAAATATGTTATAAAATCACTACAAAAATAGCCATTTTGTTTCAACACTTCTGGTGTCTTATCAAGTGATGGTGTGTATTTAACACCACCATTGATAAAGACACCAGAACTGGTTATTTTTGTGGTGATTTTATAACATATTTATGTTATAATTTTCGAAAAAATAATTATATATTTAAAGACATTTTTATGTTTAACATTCTTCTTATAGATACAAGTATTTAAGTAAATGCTCTGTTTATAATAAACAGTATTAAATAACATTTACCGGCCTGAATGTCTGAGAAATCTTCATTGAAAACATTCGTCCTCCGACAGGATTCGAACCTGTATCCTATACGGAACCGTCATGTAGTTTAATACTGTTTATTATAAACAGAGCATTTACTTAAATACTTGCATCTTTAAAAAGAATGGTAAACATAAAAATTTCTTTAAATAATTGTCGGACTTTGTCCATTTCATAATATATATATATATATATATATATATATATATATATATATATATATATATATATATATATATATATATATATATATATATATATATCAAGTATGTGGTGCAAAAGAATTCTAATATTACTATATTAGTACAAAAACGCACAATTCAAAATTTAAAAAAAAATTCTACCTCAGCGTTGCGACCGCACGCTCCCAAAAATGTTTTCACAATTAACAATAACACATTTCCCCAAAAAAAACAATTTCGGAGTACATCATAACTTTCGTTGTCCTGTTATTTCCTGGATGTAAAAAAGACATATCTATTTCTACACTTGACGATAATTGTAGGAACAATCGAAAACTTGTAGTAAAAAAGACCTTATACAACTGGAATTTATAAACAGGGATCATAACATTCATCAACGGATTCGAGGTTAATGTATTTTATTAAAAATTGTTTGCGAGAGTGATTCTTGCCATTTATATCATTAATTTCACTATCTGCTTTTTGTATGAATGATTCATGTAATATATATATATATATATATATATATATATATATATATATATATATATATATATATATATATATATATATACGGAACCGTCATTTCGCGTGACGTGCCTTAATCTCATGGAAGATTTAAGTTTAAAGATAGTAAAATCGACCTTGCTAACCAGACGCTTCTCTGTGGTCGAACGGTTAAGGCACGTCATATATATATATATATATATATATATATATATATATATATATATATATATATATATATATATATATATAACACAGAAGACAACATCGAGTGGTGACAGGCTGTTTCCTGCTTGAACACATACTTCAGGCCATATACGGGGGGTAATAGCAAAATTGTCCAATTGTTAAATTAAGCTTTGAACCAGTGTATATTAGAAATGATTAAAGATATCTTACTGGAATTCTCTGAGGTTTTATAACATTATTGGACTCTACTGTATTTAGCTCTAAGTTTAAATGATGATCCATCTTGAAGCTGTGATTTCTTGACATTTTTTTCAGGTAAACATATTTCTCCAGTTCTCTATTAATTGCTTTTTGCTATATTGAGGAGTGCATCATTCCTAAACTATTGTTTGAAGTCGTGTGGAATCTTGATTCTGGCATTATTTTCTTTTCGATATATATATGTGTGCTAACCATGTTAGTTGTTGTTGCTGTTGGACTTTCTCAAGTGACGTGGTTTCTGTTTTTTGGTACCGATCTTTGTTTGTGATTAAGGACATTTAAAAATATAGACTAATATAATTAGGCTGAAGCTAGCAGAGATAGTGAACACAGAATGGTTGAGAGAGAAAAAGACAACGATGGAGAGAAGAAGAGAGATATAGCATCAATGAGTGGGAGAAAGGGATGAAAAAGAGGGAACGTGTAAGAAGAAAAGAGAACAGGGCAGATTGAAGAGTAAGGGAGAGAGAGAGACAGAGACAGAGAGAGTGAGAGACGTAAGGAGAAACAGGTGAGCAGAAAGAAGACAAGAACAGTATTGGAGAGGGAGAATATCGGAAGACATATATTAAATAAGATAGAGTGATTAAGAGGAGATATAAGTGAGGAGAAAGATGATAAAGATAGGAAGAAGAATGATATAAGAGTACAGAGAGGGAGAATATCGGAAGACATATAGGAAAGGAGGAAGAGAGAAAGAAATTAAGAAAGAGAGAGTGAAATAGATAGGCTGGGTGCGGTAAGAGAGGAATGTCAAAGGGAGAAAAGAGAAATAAATAGAATAAGAAAGAGAGTGAGTAAGGCGGAGTAACGGAGAGACATTGGAGCAGATTGATCTGATTTGCATCGTTGGAGGTAAATATTTGCGGCTGACGACAAAAGATGTTTGGAATTTAACGCAGAAACGAACGTCCATATTGGAGGCAGACATTTTCAATAAAGCTTGAGTTTCATCACCTTTATTTTTAATGGTAACCGCAAGTTTTTTTTTTTTTTTTTTCTAATTTGAGATAAAAACGTTCAACATATACCATCCATCAATGGTCGATTACAAAAAGCACTTTGTCTAATTCATGAGATTTACGACTGAGTATCGTTACTAATAAGATAAACATATAAAATTTCTTCATATTTCCTAAGTATACAAAATATTAATTCACGAGAGAGGGGGTGGATAAACTTTGCCTTTATCTTCCAAGTTCAGATGGTGTGCTTGACTTGAAAATCAGAATTTGGAATTGTAGCTTTTAACTGGGCATGTGTCCTTTATGTTACCAACTAAAGCAAAGCAATCTTTATGCTTACCTTTATCTACTTAGTTTAATCTGGTACAAGGCCACATCTTTTTAATATTGATTTGTGATTAAAAAAAAATCAGTATTACCCCATGCAAGGCAGTAAAGCCACTAAGACACAAGGGGTTACAGGGTGTAGAAAAATTAGTAACAGACACATTAATAATGAACGTGAAAAGAGTAATTAGGAGGACAGTAGATAGTGATTGGCATTGCGTTTAATTTGTTGCAGATTAATGTAGGCTGAAAAGCATGGAGTCGGAAGGGAGTTCCACAGCCGAGAAAAGAAAATGTTAGCATAGAATTTACGGTTAAATCTAGCCAGCTCGGCTGTAAATTGATGAAATCTTGTCGCCAGTCTAATAGTGCGTTTAAATTAAAAAATGCCTAGATACCATAGCGAAAAGCTGATTCGAACAATTACCATGAAAGTATTTATAGAAAAGGCACTGAAGCCGAGTTGCCAGATTAGGACCATTAATATTGCTGATTCTTTGGATTTTATCAAGGAGCTCAAGGTAAATTTAATGAATTAGCATGTGCGTGCAGCTTGATAAGCATCAATCTATGATTTACTATGTGAGATCAGTGCATCAGTTACTAAGTACCTCTGTCTCGCTGTCAGTTATCCTGACTATAGTGAGCAAGTCGCGATGATAGACAAAAAGTTCGAGAGAGAGAGAGAGAGAGAGAGGGAGGGAGAGAGAAAGGGAGAAGGAGAGGGAGAGAGGGAGGGAGAGGGAGAGGGAGAGGGAGAGAGATGTCTCAAACTGTAGCTCTTGAAATGTGTGTTATCATTTGCAACTTAAATAGACCTTTCTTTTTACTATACATCATATTATTGTTAGATTTCTTCTTTTGTACGGTTTTCGTTTTCAACCGGACATCTTGCATTTTAGTTGCACTTCATCAAGTGCTCCGTCCTGAGACAGAGAAAACCTTTCGTAGAATATTTATAGTGCCACGCAACGCAGACATTTGAAGCGATGGGATAGTGTGATTCCGATTTTCTCAATCTACGACTTAAAGTTCGGTACTATATACTCCAACACCCCAATGATAACTGGGAAAATAGGGGCTTCAACTTCATAAATTATGGAAACTTTAGTCAGGAAGTTTATTATTATTATTATTATTATTTCCATTTCTGCTATAGTCACACTACCTACCAAGTCTGCGGGAAGACCTAAGGCAGGTAGTGGTGTGTTGTTATGGCTACATTTCATGATTTGTTTTTCTAACTCACATTACATCACTAGCGTTACATGAACAAAGTTCTTTGTGTATGGACTGTACTTATCAAGACAATTTTTTACATTTATCTTAAGCTGGGGTTAGAGGAAATTTTCTAGTGTACCATTGTGTTCCTTTTTTATCATTCCAAGCACACCTACTATAACTGGTACTATTCTTGTTTTCAATTTCCACATTTTTTTCTATTTCGATTTCCAGGTCTTTATACTTCGATAATTCTTCAGGTATTATTATTATTATTATTATTATTATTATTTGTGTATGTTATGTTTTCTACTTTCTATCCTGTAGATCCGGGTTCAAACTATGGTCCTTAGGCCCTATAGGAGAATTATCATTTAATTGATAGTACCTCTCTTAGTATATAGGGTGTTTCTAATAGGGAGATCTTCTGGGCAACTTTTATATTGATGTTTACCGGGACATTGTTAGTAAAATTGTCCTTTCCTTTTCTGACGAAGCCCAGAGTTCCGATTACTATTGGTACGACAGTCTCAGTCTTCATGCACCACATTCTGTTAATTTTGATCTCCAGGTTTTTGTATTTGAACAATTTCTAGATAATTTTCATGGGGGTGTTTCTCTCAGATGGTACTGCTATGTCAATAAGCATACACTTCCTGAATTATTTGTCTTTTATGATAATATCAGGTCTGTTGGCTTTTATTTCTCTGTCAGTGTGATTTGGCATGTCCCAGGGGATAGTTACATCGTTATTTTGGGTAATTGTGTCTGGTTGGTGGTTATATCATTTCTCAGTGGTTTCGATTTTGTGCTTCTTGCATATCTTCCAGTGCACATATGTCGCTACCTTGTTATGTTTGTGGCAGTAATCATCCTATTGCAATTTCGATGCTGCCTTCGGCCGCTTCAATTTCCGTAGTTTCATTCTAAGATTATATGTAACAGGGAGGTAATCGCTTCAGTAATCGGCATTCGGATAGGTTTTGCAGTGTACAACGGCATTCCTGAATCTCTTGTTGATAGTTATGCTATCGATTTAGTTTTTCGTTTCTACTGGCCTTCTCTGTGTCCACATTTGTCTTGGGTGTTCCTGCAATCAGATATTGACTATTACCTGGTCATTCGCCGTACAACACTAGACTCATTTTTCTCTTTGTTCATTACGCGTTCCTAGTCCAAATCTGCCAACTATTTCACCATCCATCTCATTGCCAACTTTGTAATTCATATCTCCCATGATCATTATACTTTTTGGCGTTGCCTCGCGTAGGGTAGAACGTTCCGATTTCTTTTGTATTTTGTGCTGTCGGTGCATCCATAACTATGGTGGATATGTTGAAAGGCTTTCCTTTTAGTTTAACAAGAATTATTTCAGATAACTGACAGTATCCAAGAACGCATTTCTTCATGTATTGGTCTAGTATCACTCCTACTTCTCTTTCATTTTTTATCAAATTCCCGTAAACGAAGTGTTTGATATTTTTCGGCCGATGGCTGGTCTCTCTCTTGACCGACAACGTCCAAGTAATCCAGATAATTCAAATCCCGAGCGATAATAGATCACGTTGAGGTAAATATGATTGTGAATATTCTCGGCGAACCATTTCTGGGACGATCTGTGGGTAGTAGAGACTTTTTGGAACACGTACAGCCATCCACTTTAAGGCTTGGCGGGTGACATTGATCTTTAGTCGAGCGGTATGATATGGCTCTATTTACTCACATGCTCCAGGAATATGATAGACAACCTATGGGTATCTCCGTGGCTACCCCAGGACGGTCTTCGCAAAATCACGTCATCCTTCCTGTTCTTGGTTTCTTTTAAGTAACTAGATATCTTAGAGCCGTTGTGCTTGGTGACTAGTGCCACCAGAATGGAATCATTTTTTTTATTTCCTGATTTAGACTTGAAGTTACCTTATTAATATCCTGAGATTATTAAAATATGCTCATACCACGTAACATGACGTTAGGTCGTCTTCCAATTACGACCCGCTAAAGATGAGTTCTCGAAAACCTGGATCAAAAGTGTATGTATGTATGTGGCATACATATAGGCTGAAAATTTTATCGACTTGACACACTTCTCAAAAATCTGAACAATTATCAGATTTTTTTTAAGAATGTCTTAATGGTGTCGAGAACTTTGCCACCTCCTCATATGTATGTATGTATTTTGAGACATTTTTTATGTTTATACACATACAAATATTTAAGTAAATGCTCTGTTTATAATAAACAGTATTAAATAACATTTACCGGCCTGAATGTCCGAGAAATTTTCATAGAAAATATTCGTCCTCCGACAGGAATCGAACCTGTATCCTATACGGAACCGTCATATAACCTGACGTGCTTTTACTGATTGAGCCACAGAGGAGCGTTCGGTTAGCAAGGTCGATTTTATTGTTTTTAACCTACAATTCTCCATGATTTTCTCTCATATATTCATATCTGCTCGATCCGTATCCAAATGTAAACAAATGACGTCACACATTATGAAATGGATAAAGTCCAACAATTATTTTGAGACATTTTTTTATGTTTATACGTTCTTTTTATAGATACAAATATTTAAGTAAATGCTCTGTTTATAATAAACAGTATTAACAACATTTACCAGCCTGAATGTCCGAGAAACTTTCATTCATTTTCATATAGGACATGGTTCGATTCCTGTCGGAGGACGCATATTTTCGATGAAAATTTCTCGGACATTGATAGATAACTGACAGCCATTAAACATGGCACGTGTAACTAGGATAGTCTACACCAGTGAGCGAAATAAAGGGTTCAGTTCGACATTCCAACCACCTGAAGAAGGCCGGAGCGTACAATGGTCGAAACGTTGTAATAAATATGGCAACAAAGATGAGGAAAATAGTCCGAATAATGTAAATAGTGTTTATAATTTTAATATTTAAACCAACGTTAGTATAATTTATGGCGTTCCGAAGAAGTGAACGGATATCAAGCCTAACTGAAAAACCGGAAATATTATTTATACTTTATGTATGTAAGTGTATAATAATTCTAGTTTCTCTTTTTGCGATTAGGATGATAATGTATACTTGTAAGTGTCTATGTGCATTTGTCTGTGTGTGTTTGTCTAGTCGACACTATATTTGTTGATTTTCGCATGTTCATTTGAGAAAGTCTTTCATACATACCCTTTGTTTTAAGAATGGATTGGTAATGTAAGTCTGGTGATGTATTATTATGTTTTTAATGTGTGTTTGTAATTGGTACTATTGTTATTAGTAGCCCTCGGAAGCCATATGATCCAATGTTCCATCAATTCAGATTACATTTTACAATGACACACCCACATAGCGTCTTCACTTATGAAGTAACTGGCAAACATCAGAGATATTTGTTTATAAAATGTGTAGTGAATTGTATATGTTGTGTTATGTATATTTAAATTTATTTAATAATGTTGTCATAATGTTTTATGCAGGGTTATTATTTTTTTTCATACGCATAATAGTTGCGAGATTATATGCAAGTGTTTGTTTATATACGCGGATTGATATAAGAATGTGCATTGAAAACAAATAATGGATTTCCTATTAAAATGGCGTAAAAACAGAAAAATGGCTGTAGCTCAAGAACCACTTGTCTGATTTTAATGAATTTCGCACGGCTCTCACTAGGGGTTCAAGATACAAAATGCTTCTAAATTGGGTGAGTAATATGCATCCTTTAAGCTGTATCTCGGGAACACACATACATACATACAGACAGACATAAAAGGTAAGAGATTTAGTATTATTTCGGTATGAAGCCTCGTTCTGATTTTCAGCATTTTGTTAAGATTTGTACAAAACAAAAAAAAAAACAAGTAAAGAAAATAGATGTTTTTTTAAGAGTTTAAAATCACGGATTTAATCCTTTTATTTACAAGTGTGATGAAGTTAGAAATACAGTAACTCGTGAAATGTTTACGGTATAAGAATAACAATGAGTCTGCGTATTTGAAATATAGGGAAATATATTTGCTGAGACTAAAATGAAAAAAAAAAGCATTAAAAGAATCATAATTGTATTCAGTGGTGAGGTCAAGAGCCCGTTTGTGCCTCTCCTCATTAAACAGATCTTTCGATTGCCAATGTTGATCGTTTTGTACAACACAAATGGATCAGTCGAGAAAATATTCCGATGAAGATAAACTGAATCGCCTTTCTTCTATTTCTAGAGACTCCTCCTCCATTCCCTGTCATAGACATGCCCCTCCCCAAATCAAGATGGACCCATAAGTGTATTTTCCTGTTTTCTGTCATGAAATTATTTCCAGTTTTTATTTTCCACTTAAAGTAAATTTGTCCCTTCCGCCCGGCTTAATCCGATCGAGTCGAGGAAAGAAAGATACAAATGGCGTGTTTTAAAGTACTACATGGGCCCATTCTTTGGATTTAATTTTATAATATTTCTCTCTCTCTTCCCCTCTATTTATTTAGGTTATCTATCTATCTATCTATCTATCTATCTATCTATCTATCTATCTATCTATCTATCTATCTATCTATCTATCTATCTCAGTCTGTTCATATCTATCTATCTATCTATCTATCTATCTATCTATCTATCTATCTATCTATCTATCTATCTATCTCAGTCTGTTCATATCTATCTATCTATCTATCTATCTATCTATCTATCTATCTATCTATCTATCTATCTATCTCAGTCTGTTCATTATCTATCTATCTATCTATCTATCTATCTATCTATCTATCTATCTATCTATCTATCTATCTATCTATCTATCTCAGTCTGTTCATTATCTATCTATCTATCTATCTATCTATCTATCTATCTATCTATCTATCTATCTAAGCCTGTTCTCTATCTATCTATCTATCTATCTATCTATCTATCTATCTATCTATCTATCTATCTCTTCTGAGTCGTTGTGACGCTGTGCTGAGTAATCGCTTTATGTAGGTGTCTGTCTTTTGAGTCTATCTTTCTATCTTTAATTTTGCACCCTGAAAATATTAGGTCATCCCATAAGTTCTGTCCGAATTTTAACTTTTTGTTAAAATGAACGAAATTTAAAGAGTATTTTATAATGTCTAATGGAGCTGAACATTATTTCTATGTTCAGATGCATTTAAACCGATCAAATTTTATTTCAGAGAACAATAAAATTAAATTTTGTTTGATTAAAACCCTGCTAACTTGGAAGTACCCAAGAATCATTTGAGGCACATAATGCTTTATGAGTTCAAGAAAGGAAACTCAGAAGCCGAAGCGGCTAGAAACATTCACTCATTTATGGAGAGGAATGTGTGAATGAAAGAACTTGCAGAAGATGGTTTGCAAAATTCAGAGGTGGAGATTTCACCCTTGAAGATGAAGATCGAACCGGACGTCCAGTTGAGTTTGATGAAAAGCTTCTTGAAGCAGCCCTTGAAGAAAATCCTGCTTTATCAGTTGAGGAATTGGCAGTGGTTCTCAGTTCAAACCATACAACTGTTCATCGTCATCTTCAACAACCTGGAAAAGTTCCTAAACTTGGAAAATGGGTGCCTCATGAATTGTCTGAAAACAACCCCAAATCCCGAGTTGACATCTGCTCTTCTCTCCATTCTCGCCAACTTGTTTCACCTTTTTTGGATAGACTTGTAACTGGCGACGAAAATGGATCTTTTATCGAAATGTTAAGCGGCGTAGACAGTGGCTTGGTAAAGGGGAAGGACCCCAGGCACAGCCGAGAAGGGAATTTCATGGGCAAAAGGTTCTTCTTTCAATCTGGTGGGATGCCAAGGAATAATCCACTTTGAATTAATGCTCAAATATACTGTCAGCAATTAGAGCGTTTGAACCAAGCTTTGAGGAAAAAAAGACCTGCTCTAGTGAATCGAAAACGGGTGATGTTTCATCAGGACAATGCGCGACCACACACAGCAAGAATCACGTCACAAAAGATCGAAGAATTTGTTTGGGAGAAAATTCCTCATCTACCTTATTCTCCCGACCTTGCTCCTTCAGACTACCATTTGTTTTGTAGCTTACAGAATCATTTGGAAGAAACAGATTTTGTAACACAGGAAGAGATTAAAACTGACATTTGTGAGTTCTTCGAATCAAAGCCAAAAGAATTTTACAGTAATTGAATTAGTAAGCTTGTTAATAGAAGGAAGGAAGTCATAGATAATCAGGGAAAATACATTGTTGATTGAATTTGCAATTAAATGTAACATTTGGTCACTTGTTTCAAAATTCAAAATTCGGACAGAACTTATGGGATGACCCGATAGATTAATATTATATATTTTGTATTATCTGACACAGAAATTTCCTGTTTGTTTTCTGTTAAAATAACCTTCCTTTTCTATCGTTTGTTTCGCAATGTAAATTCCCGAATAGGAATAAACGTTGTCAGCTTTTAAAGTGAAATTTAAAAAATCATCCAGCCGCACGAGTTCTCATTTATTTTCGTACATTTGAAATCAGAATGAGTCGATTTCCATTTTCTTCTTAAACTCACCAGAGTTATTGTCTTAACATGGCATGGAATTGGTTTTATTTGTTTTCTTTTGCATTGGATTTTTGGAATTAATTTTACAGGAATATCTTAGAAGAATTTCCGAATTAAAATCATTTTTTTTTACTGAATGGACCTCTGTAAATAACAGTCTTGTATTTTTAAATTTATGAACGTTTTAGTTACAAGTTCCCAAAATCAAACTGAAATATATTGAATGAGATTTTTAAAATTTGGAAGAAAACTGATCAAATGTGAATTAAAATAAAATGGCGCATATCATAAATATTATTATTTTTATTATTAATATTTGGTGTCATTATGAGAAAGGTGCATTTATTTTTACTTTAAATTATTTACATTATGCTATTTAATACCTAATTTGCTATATGGCAGAAAATGCTGTAAAATCTCCTCCCAGATAAAGAAAAAGATTTGAAGCAAGTATTTGTTTTTATAACTTCTTCATTCTTCATATAATTCCGTCTTTGGTATTCTCACCATTTATAGAACCACAACTCTTTTTTACTTTGTATTTTTCTTCATCTGTGAGGAAATTGCACAGCATTTGCTGCCATATAGCAAATTTGATATTAAGTAGCATAATAGCAAATGTCTAAAATAAAACAAAATTTTGATAATGGTCACAAATATAAACAATAACAACAACAATAATAATACTAAGTAAGTACAAGGATCTCGGGATCGAAATCAGTAGATTTTTTTACAATGATGTCCACCCTGTATAAATCTCCCAGCCCACCCAAAAACACTCAAGGAAGTGGTAAGAGTAAGAGTCACAGTTGATGGGTATATTGGGAAGATATATATATATATATATATATGTATATATATAGTGGTCAGGGAAGATAACATATAGATATATATATATATATATAGTGGTCAGAGTAAGAGTCACAGTTTATGGGTATATTGGGGAAGATCACACAAACACACACTCACACACACACACACACACACACATATATATATATATATATATATATATATATATAGTGGTCAGAGTAAGAGTCACAGTTTATGGGTATATTTGGGAAGATAACAGTTAACCACAGACTTGACCAGGTTAAGATTGTAATGATCGGAAAGTCATGGCAGCAATATTCCATTTTCAGCCTGACCTTCAGGGGATAGCAGGAGGAGTCGGGTACTTCGTATGTACGCGTCCAATTTGAGGTTAGATTTGAGCTTTAGTCCCAATAGACGCTCAAGTTACGGGGTCTCCCTATGAGAACACACATTTCATCGGAATCGGTGAAAATTCAGGGTCCGTTCGGCGATCATTGTTCTCTCCCGAGCCAGAGCTGTTAGAGGATGGATCAGCTGCTAGGCTGTGTTTTGGAGGTGCACCCACATACCGTTGTATCATGAGCAGAGATATTCACAAAAGATTTCGATATGCTCTTAGGCAGATCATTTAAATAAAGTGGAAAGTGAGTTGGAGCGAGAAGTGAACCCTGGGGGCAGGCTGTGTCGATCACTTGGTGTCTCGGAGAACTGGCCAGTAACAACTATCTTCAAAGACCTATTTGCTCGGAAGAACCTAATAATTAAGAAGACTTTTCCAGTGTTTCCATAACTAGAGAACATGTTTAGTAACCCTCTACAATGTAATAATGCCTTTGAAATATATAATACGATCGTCCTTCTGATGTATTTATTGTCTAGTAGAAGGTTTTTCAAATTGTGGGTCCCGATCCTTCAGTGGGTCGCGAATTAAGTAAAATGGGTCGCGACAAAAAAGAAAGAAAGAAAAAACATACGTAAGTCAGAGCAAAGAGCAGCATACAAGCAATCATAAATCATTGCTAGTTTTTCACCGAGGTAAACTCGTATTATATTTTTTAAATAATATATATATATATATATATATATATATATATATATATATATATATATATACATATATATATATACATATATATATATATATATATATATATATATATATATATATATATATATATATATTATAATAAGAAAAAATGTTGAAAAATGCACGCCTAGACTTAACTTCTTTTTCGAACGTAACTCATAATTGATCCAATAATACTTAATAAAAATGAACACGCTTCTGCTCCTGTCTAAATGATTGGATTTCTCTGCATCCTCCGAAACAAAAGATATGAATCTATGTGCTTTTAAAACGCAGTAAATTTAAAAATAAGTTATTCCAAAATTCGCTTGAAGATGAAATAGAACTAATGCTTTTAATTTAATTATATAATTCAAATTTGAAGTTTTTAAAACATGTGTACCGAAGGAACCATATTTTTAAATCAGTTAATTTACAATATATATATATATATATATATATATATGTATATATATATATATATATATATATATATATATATATATATATATATATATATATATATATAGTTTGTCATCATTGAGTTTATGTATCTTGTTTTGGATTGAAGAACGGAGAGAAATTTCCAGAACTGAGTAAAAAGACTATTTTATTACTATTGCTTTTTACAACAACTTACTTGAGCGAACTGGGATTTTTCACATTAACTCAGTTTAAGACGAAGGACAGACACAGGCTCAACACTGCACTTGATATGCGTGTAGCATTGTCTTCCATTGTTCCCAACTGGAATTAGCCGCTTGTGAACAAACAAGCACGTCCATCGCATTAAATGACATTTTTAAAAAAATATTATTTACTTTACATTTGTATCGGAATTTCCTTTAAATTTGTTTTTCTAAAAGTAATAATTTTATATTCATGCAAATAGATAATACAAATAGGTACATGCAGTTCCAATCTGTGCAGATCATAAGAAATATGCATATAAATTGTCAATGCTAAATAAATGAACCTAGTGAACAGAGTTTATCTTTGATTTATTACACATAGGTATAATGGGTCGCAATTCAAAATATGTTTCTTGCTGTGGGTCGCAGTAAAAATACTGAAAAAAGCTGGTCTAGTGTTTCACTTATACTGTAAGTAATGACAGGATATCAGCAGTGGACCGTACTGATTAAAATGAGTACTGCTTGTCGTCTAAGAGGTTGTCTCTGTTGAGGTGATCAACAGCTGTCTTGTTGATTATAGCTTTAAAAAGGTTACTCATGACACGGAGGAGACTGATGGGTCTATAATGAGACGTAGATGAACACATTCATGAAAACAGGCCACCCACTTGACATCTTCCCCAGACTTGCGAAAGATTTCTCCTTTAAGCAACAGTTAAATAGTTTTGCCAAGATCAGAAACAACTCAGGATTAATATACTTAAGGACAACCTTTGTAATTTTATCTGAACCGTCTTCTTAGGGTAAAGATTTTTGATAAGTCTTGAGACTTCATAGGCTGTGATGAAATATTACTGGAATTGTGCTCAGTGAGACGGGGGAAATTGGGAAGCGGGTAGCCTTTGTCATCTATCGTGAAGTTAGAGGCAAATATAGAGGCGTAGAGCTTTGCCTTATCTGATGAGGATGCGATGACCTCGGGGTCATTTATGATAGTAAGCACCGACGCTTTGCCTTTATTGGGAAATTGGTTGGAGATCTTCCAGGACTCCCGAGATCCAAGTTGCTTGCTTTCGAACTTTTCTAGAATTCTAGAATTCTCTATCAATGATTTTCAGCAGTTCTGAAATGCGTCAAGTGTCCTGTTACATCCTTCTCTGTGATCGATATTGTAGTACTGGTTACGGTGAGCTCTGACTGTAGAACATTTAAGGGTGAACCAGGGATGGCTGTTCGGTTTTTGCTGTTTTTTTTCGGGGTATAAAGTTCTTCATTCCAGAAAGGATTAATTTCAAGATGAGGGTGGCAATTTTGGGGGAAGTATGTTGGAAAAAGGCTGAGAGAATAGCTTTCACCATGTATGACCTGAAGCTGTTTAAGTCGACTTTCGTTTTAGCGAAAAATCCTTCGATGGAACGGCACATTAATTTGGCATCGACTTTGACAGTGACTTGTCCAGAGGTGGGTAACACTTTACCGAAGCGTTTTTCACAGGAGGATGTGAGGAAGATGTTTGCTTGATGCCCTATTGCATGTGTCAGGTCGTAGGCGACAGAAATGTTTCAGCAGTATTTACCTTCATCATCGCGTTTTGTTCAAATGGACTATTCTTTGTGGGGAATATTGAAGTCACCGCAAATATGAAAGCTAGCTGATGGATATTCGGAGAGGATATTTTCAATTGTTTCAGCTGTTCGGTCGAACATTACCGTTCTGTCGTCCTGGGGATGAAAGAGAGTGAAGATGTAAGTGGTACTGTGGACAAGTTCCACTCAGAAGAACATATACGGGAGATCAGGGTCCTTGTTTTGGAAGTCTATGCCACATATAGGCACCGAGTCCGTGGCCGTTGCGATTTCGGTAGTCATGTTTTACTATTAGGAGCGAGAAGACCGGGATTGAGATTTCCTGCACTTGGCTCAAGGTAACAACATTACCTGCTGTTTTTTCGGTCTTTGGGAATATCTAAAGGAGAATGCAAATATGTAGAACAAATTCTTGAAGATCCTAAAATATGTGATTAGCAAAAGAAATCATACTAATGGCAACTGCTCACTTCTTGCATAGATTTTTCTCCATGCAATGACGACAATTACATAGATTTTTTTAAATTTCTGATTTGCGTGACACGTCATCTGTTTGGTTTGGTTTGGTTTGGTTTGTTTTACGGCATATCAACATCAATGGATTATTTAATGCCGACAACATTTATTTTGCTGGTAATATTTTGTTTTTGTCAAAAATCTATTTCTGGTAATATTTTTCCTTCAAAAGTATATTGCTGGTAATAGTTTTGTTTTTACAAAAATTTATTGCTGGTAATAATTTTTTTACGAAGTATTTCTGGTATTAAAGCCTATTTTTACACTTTCATAGTGTTTTTACCACAGTTTCGGGGTTAACTATTTGCCCATAGCTGGGACCCTAACAGGTGCTACCATCCTGGGTGAGGGTGGACCTGGGAACACCAGCAATTAGGAGATGGTTCCACGCTCCTCAAAACCTCCTGATCAGAGGCCTTGCTGCTAGACGTAGTTTATCGTCATACCCAGGACGATGCATCTTCGGATACAAAATTGTTGTCGTTTCTTGAAGTCTCTGGTAGAGAGATGGAGGCAACTCCTGCTATTTAAATCAAAGGCAAAGCGCAGTGATAATAATAATAATAATAATAATAATAATAATAATAATAACAATAAATAAATAAATAAATAAATAATAATAATAATAATAATAATAATAATAATGATGATGTAAATAAAAATAATCCACGCAAAGCAGGTGTTTCTCCGTCCACACCTCATTCTGCCAGAAGCTGCTGGAAAGTAAGTACCCATGACTTTTTCTGACAATATAGGCATGGACACATGGAGTAAAAGAAACTTGTGTTTTATGTTGTAGTTTTGTTGATGTTATATTTTAGTTTGATTGGTTGACTTTGTTTAACGTCATATCAACCACCGTGGGTTATTTAATATAGAAATCTAAACATTTTCAACGCAATTAAAATCTGATATATATATATATATATATATATATATATATATATATATATATATATATATATATATATATATATATATATATATGTATATATATATATATATATATGTATGTATATATAATCGGTCGATTTCTTTTTCGTTATTTGCTAAAAAACCCAACATTTCTTAAAATGTCTTGTGCTCATTTTTCGTAAGAATTGGATTTATTTTTTTAGCGGCATATTGGTAATTTGATGCCAAAATTTAATTTTCTGGAAAGCTTTAAATGATTAAAAATATGATATATGCTATTCTGCTTTCACAGTTGAATACATGGTAGATGATACTCAGCTTTTATATTATTTGTGTGAACATAATTAATAAAGGCGGTAATACGTGTTTTATGTTGTAGTTTTGTTGAAGTTATTTTTTGGTTTGATTGGTTGATTTGTTTAGCGTCATATCAACCTCTATGGATTATTTAATGCCGAAATGTAAATATTTTCAACGTAGTTGTATACCTTTTTGTTTTGGTAATTTCACTACAAAAATGTATTGTTGGTAATTTCTTTTATATACAAATATATTTCTACTATAAAAATGTATTTTTATACTTTAATATTGTTTTGTTTTTGTTTGGGGAGTCACTATTTGCCCATAGCTGGGACCCTCAGAACAACACTAATTAAAAGGTGTTTCCACGCTCGTCAAAATCTCAAATGCTCCGATTAATGGCCTTGCTGCGGGATGTAGTCTATCGTCATACCCAGGACTATTGGTAAGAAAACAACACAAATGATTGGTTTTCTTCTTCAAGAGAAAAACGTTAACTACGACCTGGAGATATCAAAACCAGAGGAAGGAAAATGTAAGACCGAAATTTGAACGAACATTGGAATAGCAAAAGATGCCTTCCAGAAATTAAGCAAAGTATTAAGAAACAGAAAGATTTCTTTAGAAACAAAGAAAAGAACGTTAAATTGTTACGTAATATCAATCCTCATTTATGGAAGCTCGTGATGGAAAAGTGATATTCAGACCATCAGACCATCTGCTACTCCTCCTTTCGCGGGCCCTATATATGGACTAATGGAGGATTAAAGTATGTGGGGAAAAAGAGGAAACCGTCCCCTCTCATTAAAAGAGACAGAAAAAGATTTGAAAGCGCACTAACTAACGCTTTAATTCCGATATAGAGCATTCTTACAGCATATAGTAAATTCTTAGATATTTATACTACTACTACTACTATTACTACTACTGCTACTATTAATAATATATAATAATATAATATAGAGCAATCAAAGCTAATCGCCTAGACATCGTTATTAGAGATCGCAAACAAACACAAAATGCCTCCTTATTGATATGGCAGTCGCTGCAGACTGCAATGTATCTTTGAAGTATAAACATATACAAGGACCTTGAAATCGAAATCTCAAAAATGTGGCAAATGGGAACATCAACAATTCCTGTTGTAGTTGGAGGCCTTGGATTGGTTGGAAAATATTCCACTAGAATCATTGAAGAGATTCCTAGAAACACAAAAAAATGTTCTCACGAGTACAGCCCACACTTCACGAAGGGCTTTGCCTATGTAAACTATGTGCTTTTTCATTTTTTTTAATTGCTCTGTAGAAAGTGTCGTGGTGTCATTTCTGACCTTAGGTCACTGTGTGGAACCCGGAAAGAAATGAGTACACATCAGAAATCAAAGGAAATAAAAACAACAACAATAATAATAATAATAATAATAATAATAATAATAATAATAATAATAATGATAATAATAAAATGAATATACCCACAAACATAAGATAGCAACATATATGGACGTGAAGATATGCAAGAAGCACAAAATCGAAACCATTGAGAGATGGTATGAGCACCAAACCAGACACGGTTACCCAAAATAACGATGTAACTATTCTCTGTGACATGTAAATTCTAACTGACCGTGAAACAAAAACCAACAGACATGCTATTATCATAAAAGACAAGAAATTCAGGAAGTGTATGCTTATTGACATAGCAGTACCACCTGAGAGAAACACTTTCATAAAAACTATCGAGAAATTGTTCAAATACAAGGAGCTGGTGATTGAGATTAACAGGATGTGGGGAATGAAGACTGAGACTGTCGTACCAATAGTAATCGGAGAACTGGGACACGTGAGAAAAGGAATGGACAATTGTACTAACAGCGTTCCAGGTAACATCAACATACTCAGTTGCTCAGAAGATCGCTCTACTGTGAACATCCTATATACTAAGAAAAGTGCTGTGAATTAAATGACAATTCTCCTATAAGGGCTAAGGACCATAGTTTGGACCCGTTTCTGTAAGATACAAAGCTGGAACCATAACCTACAGAAATGATAATAATGGTAGTAATAATAGTGATTCTGCACATTACTAAATGAGGTGTCGCCAAATTCAGTCATTTCTAAGATAAAAACGAAAGAGAACAAGGAGGAAGAAAAGGAAAAACTGGTTGTTGTGTGATGCACTGACTTTCAAGGCCCGGTTTCATGGCCTTTTTACGTTTTTCTTTCACTGGATGAAGCGAGGCGAAGTCATCAGAAACAAATGTCAATGTCTGTCCGAATTAGACGCACCATCTTTTGACGTGGACCGCAGTCCGCCATTTTGGTCAGAAATTAAGCGCTGGTTGTTAGAAGAGCGTAAATCTTTTGAAGATGCTTTGAAGAAATTACCAAACGCATCTCGAACAATTTAGGCGAAAGGACTACCCCACACGGCTCCACCTCCCATCTCCCTATGCGATTTATATATGACCCATTCTATGTAGGTATCACTCTTTCTTTCTTTATTTTCTTTCTTTCTGTCTTTTTTTTTCTATCTATCTTTCAAATTATCGTGTTGTTTATTGATCACTCATTAATTCTTTCTTGCTTTTTCTTTCTTTCTTTCCTTCTTTCCTTCTTTCTTTCCTTCTTTCCTTCTTTCCTTCTTTCTTTCCTTCTTTCTTTCTTTCTTTCTTTCTTTGATTCACTTTCCCCCGCCTTGTTTATTAATCATTGATTCAATCTTTGTTTGTTTGTTTGTTTCTTTCTTTCTTTTGTGTTTTTTATTGACCACTCATTAATTCTTTCTTTCTTCCTTTGATTCACTTACTCTTGCACTGTTTATTCTTTCTTTCTTTCTTTCTTTCTTTCTTTCTTTCTTTCTTTCTTTCTTTCTTTCTTTCGTTCCATAACGACAATTTTGTCCTTTCATCATATATTCGACAACATCAGTAGAAAACAAAACAAAAAACAAACAAATACAAAGTCGCTCCCCAAAACAGTAACAATAACCACGCCAATCTTGTAGAGCCGTAAAAAATGGTTCGCTTCTACGCAGCCAACAAAACAGAACAACACGTCGAAAAACATGAAATCCGTTAGAATTTCATTAAACCCGGTTGGGCTTTGCCTTCCCTTCGGATGATTTTGCCGCCTTGACTTTGCCGCTGTCTTTTAAACCGCATCTCATTATTTCCTCTCCTCTTCCTTTCTTCTCAACGCCCCCACCCCGTTTGAGTTCTAAGTTGAAAATTAAATGAAACACGCCAACGGAACGAACATGTGTTTTGGTAAGTCTGCCGTTTTTATTTGATTATTGAGCTTCAAGGTGACGATCGTTTCGCTCAATGCGATTGGTCAGAATAGCAGCTAACTGGGCCGGAAAGGTTATGAGGTCATTCCTCTTGTCCACTTTCCTTTTACCGCCTCATCACATCAAGGCAGTGTTCATTTGATTTTTTTTCTGAATAGGATTTTCGAAAATAAGTCGGAAGACATCCGTATTGTAATATAAGATGGCGAGTAACCGGAACAAAGTGATCCGTTTTCCCGGGTTGGGGAGGGGGTGAAGGAGAGTTGAACAGAACTGAGGTCGTAAAATCATCGCTCCACCTCACATGTCGGGGATCCTTGTCGTGTAGCTCACGGTGGTCATCTATCCAGTGGCGGGTAACGAACGTTTGGTTGAGACAAAATAAATCCAGTAACGAGACCGATTGACCTTTCACCCACGTCTCCACTGATGAAACCGAGAGTTTCCTTCTGTGGGGCCTGAATATATCACGTGACTATCTTACCTTTTTTTTTTTTGCATGAGAGGTTACAGGAAGATCGGAGATTCGTTTTGATTAAAGTTCATTGAAATCAAGAACAGAAGAAAACGAGAATAAAAAAAAAGTATTTCGTTTGGCAAGGGGATAACTTAAAAACAAAACAGGATTGATGCTGAGCGTCTTAACAATTCAGATATACTATATATATATATATATATATATATATATATATATATATATATATATATATATATATATATATATGTATATATATACTATACCGTCATCGAAGTTAGATTTTTAATAATTTCAACTCAGGTTTTTTTACTCTATCAAGAGCTACTCAAAGTAGAGAGTTACTCTATGGAGTGATATTATCGTAGGAAACGGCAAGCGGTGGGAGTATAGAGTTGAAGTAGACTTTAGAAGGAACCGGAAACCCAGTCCTTACAGAAAACAAAGGATAAACCCCATCTCCTGTTCAACAGACAGGGAAGGAGTTTGAACCGGACGATAGGCGAACCTATATACTCCTTGAATTATTTACATTATTCGGACTGTTATCCTCATCTTCGTTGCCATATTCACAATGTTTCGGCCGTTGTACGCTCCGGCCTTTTTCAGGTTATTGGAATTTTGATTCGAACGCTTTATTTCGTTCACCGGAGTAAAATGTTCTAGTTCCACGTGCCATGCCTCTTTCGGATGTCTCAGTTATTTCCCTTTAATTCAACTCTTACGGTGGACGAAACAAAAGGTTCGAAATTCCAATAACCTGAAGAAGGCCGGAGCGTACAACGGCCGAAACATTGTGAATATGGCAACGAAGATGAGGGTAACAGTTCAAATAATATAAATAATGCAAGTAATCTAATATGTTATCTCAGAGATATAGGTAGCTATATACTCTTGTTGGTGGACGAGAGAGAGAGAGAGAAAAAAAGTAAAACAACGATTGCTTTCCTGGGTATGACGATAAACTACATCCGCGTCCTGGGTAAGACGATAAACTACGTCCAACAGCAAGGCCTCTGATCAGGAGGTTTGAGGAGCGTGGAACCACCTCTTAATTGCTGGTGTTCCCAGGTCCAACCTGCTAGGGTCCCAGCTATGGGTAAATAGTTAACCCCGAAACTGAGGTAAAAAGCATTATGAAAATGTAAAAATAGGTTTTTATACCAGAAATATTTTGTAAAAAATTATTACCAGAAATAAATTTTTGAAGAAAAACACTATTACCATCAATATGTTTTTGAAAAAAAAATTACCCACAATACGTTTTGGAAAACAAATATTACCAGCAATACGTTTTTGAAAATAATATTACCAGCTATACAATTTTGAGGAAAAACATATTACCTGAAATAGATTTTTGACAAAACAAAAATATCACCCATTAAATGACCCATTGAGGTTTTGATATGCCGTAAAAGAAAAGAAAAGAAAACATAAAGCAACTATTAGTAAATACAATTTCAGAGCCCAGGTGCAAATGTTACTAAAGAGAAAATGACTTCATTCGTTTGTGAATATGTCCTGAAAGCTTCATCAAAGTCCGAAAACTATCCGAATTCCGAAAGACCCCCCCCCCACAAATCAATACTCTTCACCGCAAAAAGATGCCAAAGTAAGAGCCAGAAAATAATGAACATATAAAAAGTAAAAATGAATTTAAAACATTGTAGGGAAAGGTAACGGAAACACCCTTATTTTTACCAAGAACTCATGGCAATTCACAGATTTTATTTGTTAATGATTTTTAAATTACTTCACTCCCAAGCAAGGTAATAAAGCCACTAAGACGCAAGGAGTTACTGAGTGTTAGAGAATATGAGAAAAACTACTACTAAGGTGAGAGGATAATAAAAGAACAAGAATTAAGAAGACAGAAGATAACGATTGACACTGTATTTAAATTTTTGAAGATCAAAATTGACTGGTAAGCAAGGAACCGGGAGAGAGTTCCACAAGCGAGAAGTGCAATGGAAGAAACTGTAAGCGTAGAACTTGCGGTTATATATAGCCATTTAAACCGTAAATTGATAAGATCTCTTCGCGAGTCAAATACTGCGCTAAAATTCATAAAGTGCCAAAGAGGAAAGATCCTCAGAATAATTACTATGAAAGTATTTATAGAAATGGCACAGGTAAGCTACTTTACGGTGGAAGGAAAATGAGTGAAGCCGAGGTATCAGGTCAGGATTAATAATATTGCAGATTCTTCTTTGGAGTTTATCAAGAATCTCGAAATATATAGCAGGAGAAACAGACAAGATGTGGCTGCAATATTCAATACAAGAGCGAATGGTAGACTTATAAATATGTAAGATAGATTCTGGTGAGAAAAATTGTCTAAACCAATGATTCCCAACGTGGGGCGCGTTCCTCACCGGTGGGGCATGGTAATATTTTGGTGGATCTTGCGTAGGATGTACACCCTTCGGATTACTATACCAACAGAATAAGGGGGTAATTCGAGAATGAGTTATTAACAGTGAATTGTTTTCTAGTGAGTCTGAGTCAGAGTGTTAACGTTGATGCGTGTTGATACATACGATGCATATCTCTTTCTATAAAAGGCAGGATGTGTGTGTTTGTGTAACGAATGCACGGCCGCAATTTTCGACGGATTTGCACCAAAATTTACATCCACATGCTCCAAGGTAGCAGGAAGGTCAAGACCGACTTTGCATTTCCCAACTCCCATCGATAGTGGAAATAATAGATTTTTTCATGCTTCTACGGCAGTTTTCATGTAGTTTGCGGCCGTTTTCTACTGGCCAGAGTGAGAGCTGGCTGCCACGAATAGGCAGGAAGATTCTATTGGCCAGCGTGAGAGCCAACATCTGACTGACACGAATGTTAACTAGCATGCAAAAAAATCGATAGCTGCATTCGTCACAAGTGGGAAAAATTTAAATCTGCATGGCACATTACTCCAATTGGCTCATTCGCTTGCTTAAACTCAACGTTGATTCTGATTCCGCAGAAGTGGGTTGGGTGTGAAAAAGTTTTTGTTGTTAACATACTTTTTTCATTCGGTTTTTCCAGTTACGAGTCCTTTTATAAAGCTGATCGTTTTGTGTTCATTTTGTTTAGTTCTTTTTTCGTAACAGATTTAATGTTTAGTATAAAGTTTAGAAAAAAATTCGCAGTGTGAGATAGGCAAGAAGTAAGTCATGTAGCAACATAAGCACGGCAAAGGGCACTCCTTTAAAGGCAAGGAAGGGCAAAAATATTTTAAGTCTAGTGATAGCGATTGCTGTATGAGTCGTACAATTTTTGAATCAAGCACGGGCAACGCCGGGCCATGCTACTAGTACATTATGTATACATAAAAATGTACGTAGATGTGTAATTGGCATACATGTAAGAATTAAATATTACAGGGGTGGGACACGAAAATTTTAGAAATACCAAAGTGAGGCATGGCCCAAAATCGGTTGGGAACCACTGGTCTAGTACCACATAGTAAACCAACTTTCTTAGCTGCAAAATTATCAATTGATTTAATATAATCTTCCCACTTCATGTCAGCTGAAAATGTTAATCCGATAAGGCACAACGAGTCACTCTCCAGGAGGTTAGCATCAGCTGGGGGGGGGGAGGTCAAAAGGGTTCTTTCAAGCCATTCCTTGTCCCAGTTAACAACAGAATGTAGATCATTTTTTAGATAAGTTGCCAATTTGACTTTACAGAACCAACCAGACTTACAATTAAGCTAAAAGTAAATAGCTTAATCATACTACATTATTTCAATATTAATTTAGTAAGAACAGGAGATAATTTGAAATAGCCATTGTCGTATATGAATCGTAGGGCACTGGCAAGTTATAGCGTTCTTCTTTTATCGTCTATTCTCATAAAATACTACTAATAATGTACAATCACTTCAGTAATCTTTCAAAAAATGTAAATGCAATGTCAATCGCCATCTTCTTTTTTTAATCATGGCCGTTATCTTTCCTGCCTCGCCCCATGAAATTCACTTCTTTCCCTTGCTTACGTGACAGAATAGTAGCCGAAGCGATGGTGTTAGGTTTGTGCTAGTAGTCATAATGATGGTGTCAGATTAGTAATAGAATAGTAGTCTTAATCAATAGTAGTAGTATCCCGATCACGTAACCCGTAACCCATTAGGGTCGTAGGGGCACCACACGCATTGCAGTTACAGTAGTAGTGATGTTTTCTGACTGAGCCCAACACTCTCCAAGATGGTTTCGAGTCTAGAGTTTTTCTTTGCCACCCAACGCTTTAGGACCCACTCTGTCCTGCTATTTACCCACATATAGTGAAGAAATGGATTCATACCTTTACGTACCAGTACTCGAATTTGAACCCAGCTCACCGTTTTCTCAATCCGAGCCTCTATCCATTGCTCTAATAGTAGTATATTAGTCATAAATGACGGTCTTAGATTAATCGTATTATTAGAATAGGGGTCTTAGAGCAATAGTAGCAAACTCGTCTGCAGTCGTTCTCTCACAGACGCGACGTTGCCTCGGTCTGTCTTTTTTACAAATACTTTCACGGTAATTGCTCCGAGGAGCTGCTTTTGCTGGTTCCTAGGCCTCATGAATTTAAACGTCCCACGAGGCTGGCATCCCGTTCCCACCCCTTCACCGTTGAAACTGTTAGATGTAGACGTCTCTTCTACTCCAATAGCTTCACGTCTCGCACATCTTGCCTGTGGAACTCCCTTCCTTATTCCTGTCTCCCTGACAAATACAATCTCCAACAATTTAAGTGTAACGTCAATCGACATCTCCCGTTGCCTTGATCTATCCACTTCCCTTCTCCACATCCTTTCCCCTTTCATTCCTATCTGCTCTCGCTCCAAATCTTCTGTAATCCCCTTGCCTTGATCGATCCACTATCTTTCTCCACATCCTCTCCTTTACCACTCCTATCTGCTCTTCCTCCAAACCGTCTGTAACCCGTGCGTGCTAGTGACTTCCAGCATTGCTTGGGGTGATAAGCTTAAAAAAAATAGTTGTGTTAGATTTACAATTGACTGGTTTGTTTTTATTCATTTCACCCCAAGCAAGGCAATAAATACACTAAGATGCAAAGAAGTTACTGAAAGAAACAGAGAAAACATTGGGAAAAATAAAATAAGGGGTTCCGCTCAAGATTCTCTGAATTAGGTCTGAAGTAGGTGGGTATACCATTGGCCCTCGTTGGTTATAAACCGCGGTATCATGACAGACAAGTCCTTGGAGTCTGCAGAAAACCAACTGATAATTCTTTTTTTTTTTACAGCGAGGTTCACTCTTTACAAGGCGCGGGGTTCACTCAAGGTAGAGTGTTACGTTTAGAAACTATTTGTGTGTATAGGAGTGGAAGATAATGATTAATCTTAGCCTTGAATAGGTTAAGATTGCAGTGATCAGGGAAATATCCTGTTGGGAGTTGGTTCCATAGGACAGTTGTTCGCGTGATGAAGCTGTTCGAGTAGAACTTACTTCACACCGATGGGATAGGAAAGGAATTTGGGTGCTTTCCACTATGTAAGTGGCATGGCGTTTTTTCTTGTGAAGGTTTTCATCAGCGGAAACAGGGAATATAGTTCTTCTGCGCACTTTCCATGAAAGCCGCGGTAGAGAAGTGGGATGCTTGTCACATTCCGCCTGTGAGAGAGAAGTTCAAGGGTGGAGAATAGTTCGTCACCCACAACGGCTTGGAGATTCTTTTGAACACTATCAAGACTACATATTTTGCCTGATCATATATACGAGTTCCACTTTAGGTAGCGTGTGAGTATGAGGCCCAACAGTCTTTCAAAGCACGGTGCTTCCCAAAGAGGACCTCTGTTTATCCCGATTGGTGGTAATTCTGGATCATATCGGGTGATGATGGAATGTAAATAGCTTGGTTTTTGAAGCATTGAATATAACCAGACAGTTTTTTTACATCATTGAGTAGTTTATGCAAGATCGGAGTTCAGTCACCAATCTCCGACCATCAAGAGTTTTAGAGGTGCGCCTGTTATAATTGTATCATCGGCTTGATGTCCACGAATGATTTGAATATATTCTTAGGCAGATCATTTATGTAGAGCAAAAAGAGGGTTGGTCCAAGGAGTGACCCTTGGGTGACGCCTGCGTTGACCTCTAGGGCTCTGGGGGACTGCTCATTGATAACTACCTTCAGTGACCTACCTGTTAGTAGGGATTTTATGACCGAGAAGACTCTTCCAGTGATTCCATAGAAGGAGTGCTTGTGTAGTAAGCCTTTGTACTTCGCTTTATCGAAAGCCTTTAAGATATCTAGTGTTATAGTCCTCGAGTTGTGTTTGCCGTTAAGAGCGTCACAGAATCTGTGAGTGATGGTAGTTAGGACATCGGCAGTGGATCGGGCCGGTCGAAACTCATACTTCTCGTCGCTGAAGAGATTTTTATTTTCTAGGTTCTCGAGGACCTTTTTATTGATTATGGCTTCAAAGAGCTTGCTGGTGATATTGAGGGGTTCGATGGCTCTGTACTGAGAAGTGGAAAATTGCACGCATGCGTTCTTTGAAAACCGAGCATACGCTTGACACTTTACACAGGATTAGGAAGGATTTATCTTTCAACCAGCGGTTGAATAACTTTGATAAGACTGGGGATAGTTCCGGGTTGATGCTCTTAAGGATAACCACTGGAATTTTGTTTGGACCAGTGGCTTTCATATGGTCAATGTCTTTGATAAGTTTAAAGACCTCACGTGCTTTGACGGTATTATTACTTATATTGTGCCTAGTGAGATGTGGGAACTTGGGGAAGTGCGTGACCTTTGTCATCTACCATTGAGTTTGAGGCAAAGAGGTTCGTCTTATCAGTCGAGGAAGAAATCATCTAGGTGACATTTATAATTTTTTTCACCTCTGTTCCAGAGTTCTTGGGATCCAATTTGTTTCTTTTCAATCCTGGTCTCGACAGCACGTGCTAGAAGCACTTGGTGTTTTTTTTAGAACTGCAATTGCGAGCAGTTGGGATGCAGTGAGGCCTGAACTACAAGGCAATTCAATGTGACATGAAGCTTGAAAATATTTTAGCTTCTTGTTAGTTCAATAATTGCATTTTGATTGTAAAATTTTCGGACTAAACAGAAAGGAAAAGGAATCTATACAAATACTTTGATAGCGTATATAAGTCGATTTTTTCATATTTTAATTCACATTACATTGTACAGGGAAATTTCAATGACGCACGAGGCAAGGTAACTTAAATGCCATATGAAGCAAGGTGATTTTGATGATACATGAAGCAAGTCGATTTCGCTGACACATGAGGCTAGGCGATTTTGATGACATACGAAGCTAGGCAATTACGATGGCATATGAAACAAGTCAATTTCGACGGCACATGAAGCAGTCCAAATTTAATGACATATGAAGCAAGTCGATTTCTATGACACATGAAGCAAGTCGATTTCGATGACACATTAATCAAGGCGATTTTGAAAACAGACGGAACAGGCCAGTTTCAAGCGATTTCAATGATACATGACTTCATGACAATTCAGTGGCACAGGAAGTTGATTTTAAAAATCTATACAAATACTGTGATAGTCGTATATAAGTCAAGTTTTGAAAGCAAACATTTAAAACAATATTTTTCATATTTTAATATTCTTTTAGAAAACTTTCTTTCTTCTCCTATATTTCCTTTCTCCCACCTTCTTTTTTATTTTCCACTTCTTCCTTTCTTTTTTTTAACTTGTCTTTCTTCATTTCCTTCTGGTTTTTTCTCTCATCCTCATTATGATTACACTTTTTACATTTCTCCTTCATTTCATAACTTCATTTTGTAATTCTTTTGCATCCGTTCTTTTTTTCATTACACATTGCCTTTTTTCCTTTCTGCTTCTTCGTCTTTTTCTTTATTTCCTTCATTTCTTTCTTTCAGTTTTATCTCATTCTTTCTGTCATTATTTCTTTTTCTTTCTTCGTTTGCTTTTTATAGTTTTGCTTTTTCTTACGTCCATTATCTTTTCTTCTTCTTTCATTTCCCTTTTCTTCTTTTTTCCTCCATTTTTCTTCATTTTTAATTATCTTTTCGTATATTTCATTTTTTTTCATTCCAACTTTTTTTTTCTGTCTTCATTTTCCTTCATTTTCATTCCTTTTTCATTTTCTCTTTTACTTTCCGCTTCTACTTACTTTTCGTCATCTTCTTTAGTCTGATATTCAATTATTGCACGCATTTGATATATATATATATATATATATATATATATATATATATATATATATATATATATATATATATATATATTCATTTCTATTGATATGATTTTGGGATCATTGGTTACACACTTTTGCGAGCATCAGCCAAACCGCGCATATATATATATATATATATATATATATATATATTTCTATTTATATGAGTTTATATGTACCCTGGGTTTCCCACATTTGCGATCATCAGATAAACCGCGCGCATATATATATATATATATATATATATATATATATATATATATATATATATATATATATATTAATATGCATACACACACACACACACACACACACAAACACACATATATATATATATATATATATATATATAGCTCAATTAGATCTCATTTAAATATTCATGGAGACCTACCGGACACAATTCGGAATATACTTGTCGACAACACTAATATAATAGCATCATCCACTTGCAAAAAAGGCTAAAAGTAATGGAAGACTTACTGATAAAAACAAACAAACCAACACTTAATAATATTAACCTTGAACATGGACATAATATCTTGACCGTGTTTTGAAACAAAAAAAAAATGAATCACTTTATAAAACATACATACAACAAACTATTTCTAATTTTAACAGTTGAAATATAATCCTTGAAAATGGCTAAATGTATAGCCGAAAGCGCTCGGATAAAAAGAACATTCGGACAGTTTTTATATAATTTATCCTCTGAAAAGAAAAACTTTATTAGATCGCACGAGAAATTATATAAAAAACTAAATAAAAGCACCTTGTCAGTCGTTTTTAATGAAATGTGCATGAAAGAAGGATTGCTGCCTAAATACACACACACACACACACACACACACACACACACACACACACACACACACATATATATATATATATATATATATATATATATATATATATATATGTATAGCTTCTTTCCCTCCAATGTCTATTCTTTTTTATCTTTGTTCGTTCATTTGTTCGTTCATTCGAACGTTTTTTCGTTTGTTCGTTCGTTCGTTCCTTCCTTCGTTCCTTCCTTCTCTCATCTATACATTCTACCGTGACCTAAAACTGTCCACACCCAGGAAGAGGAAAATTAAAAAAAAAATGAAGTTTTCAACAAATCCAGAAAACATACGAATTGCTCATTAGTCTAATTCCTTGGTTTCAGCTGAATAAATACTAAATGGGTTTTCATCTTCCTCTGCAAACCCGAGACGCGAAACAAAAGCTAAGGAGAGAAACACCGGAGATAAAAGAATGTTTCCATCGTTGTGGGTAGGAGTCTGGGCTTCCTTTCCGCTAGCTTGATTTCAGGGTAATCAGCTGGAACGATGTTACCCTTCAAACGCGCATAATGGCGGGGCACGCATCGCAGCCGTCTGCTTATTTGCACAATCCGATCCGACCGACGATCAGTCACGTGGACAGAGTTCAAATGCCGAACGCCCGAATGCGATTGGTCGATGCGAAGCCAGAAACATTGTTCACTGTATCCATTTCCGCGCGCTTACCAATTCTTTGCTTCATTCTATCCCCTTGGATTTCTCGGATGTCACTCGCAACTCAACCTTTTTTTTTCTTTTCCTTTCTTCCACCCCTCTTTTTTTCTCATTCTGACTTTTTATTCTAACCAAAATTATGCAACTTTTCTGAGTTGCAAATTTACAATCCTTTTTCACAAATTCCTTCTCCATTTTTCTTCATTGAAAAAACTTCTCGTCATTTTTTCTTGTTTCTTTTGTCCTTCTCTCTTCTGTCGTTTATATACGATTGTTTCTCTCATTCATTCTTTTATTCCTCATTTTCTTTTATTCAACAATACATGATACTAGAAGCCTTCGTACGCTCGCTATCGCTTCGCAAAGTAAGATATATTCACTACTTGAAATCTTTGAAACATAAATTTTAAAGGAACATTTCATTCATAAATTGGCTTGTTATAGTTAAGGAAAGTTTTACAAATAGATGCCAACTTGTTGAAGGCCAAGTAAAATGCAAATTTCAAACACTTTTCTGCACTATATAAGACGACATTCCTAAACAGAACTATTTTTGATATGGAAATCAAAACAATCTTCGAAAAACAGAACAATAATGAAAGAGAGTTAATGAAATAAATTTTTTAAAAATCAATATGGAAATGAGTTAAACCTGAAGAGTTATATTGCCTAGAAGTCGATAATATATAATACAGATATTGCGATTGTGGCGCGTAAATTACTATTAAGACCTTGTGTCACATCTCATTCTCGTGGGGGAATGAGTAAACACCACGCGTAAATTACTATTAAGTAATTTGCTCATTATTTATCATCTCTCAGTTGCGTCTCTGTTATTGGACAGAGTGCGCTCAGGGGCTTCTCTGTCAAAGGGCAGAGGGGCAACTGAGAGATACCTAGCCCTGGGGAACAGCTGCCCGAAGCCGCGCCCTCCCATTGCAAAAGAGGGATGGATCTATCTATCTATCTATCTCTCTCTCTCTATCTCTCTCTCTCTCTCTCTCTCTCTCTCTATATATATATATATATATATATATATATATATATAATTAATAAAGAGTAAAATCCAAAATTACCTCATATGGGAAATAGCCTATTTCGACAGACGAAGATATCGTTCGTCTGTCTTATCAACCCCGGTGTGGACTGAGTTCGTATCTATATAGATAGGGAAACAGGAATTAGAATTTAACTGTGAAAGCTAAAAAAAATCAACCTGTTGACAAACTAATACAGAATTTATCCATTTCAGTGTTTCAGTCAGAAGAAAGGCACCAGGCAGGGGGTTATATAGAATTAATCCACCTTTTAATCGTTATGTTCAAAATAATATCGGAAGAATTTTCATAAATTTAATTAATAAGAAACAAATAAAAGTTTAACAAAAATAATGTTCAGATCAGCTATAGCTGAGTTAATAGCATAGACAAATCCATATCCCAACATAACAACATTAAGGTAAGGCTTCAAGAACACCAGAAAGCTGTAACATGAGGGGAAGTGGAAAAATCAGGCGTGGCTGACCACACATGGAGAGAAAAGGGAGATCACCGCCCTCTGTGGGATCAGGTTGAGATCATTGACAAAGAACATCATTGGAAAATTCGTAAACTTAAGGAATCAGCATATATGCTAGGCCACAAAAATCTCCTGAGCCGACCAAACATAGAAATGAATACAATATGGGAACCAGTAATAAGGAGTGCCAGAGAAAAGCTATAATAATAACGACAAAAATTGCAATATGAGCTCTGGTAAAAACATTATGTGATAAAAGTAAAAATTGCAATATGAGAACTAAAAAATGGTTGCTGGAGATATTAGGTTTATAATACCCAGAAATTCATACACAGATGTCCTCAAGGACACATGGCACAGTGGATAAAGGCGTTAGTTAGATCCAGTGACAGGACCCAAAGAGTGCGAGTTCAATATCTGGTTACGGCGGTGGAGTACTTGGAGAAAGGAATTAACAGATCCATTAATTTTGAACTAAAACAGTCTACCCCATTTTGCGAAATAATGGGTTCAGTTCGACATTCCAACCACCTGAAGAAGGCCGAAACGTTGTGATAGATATGGCGACAAAGATGAGGACAATAGTCCGAATAATGTAAATAATGTCATTTCAGAAATATAGACAGATACTAAAGTCAATGTAAATCTAAAAAAAAATGTATCTACCGAAAAAATATGACCTGTCCCTTAAACGGTCAACGTTTGACTGATAAAGTTGTATATTGAGCGAGCATACCTTCCAGTAACGATGATAAATTTTATTTGGGTTCCACCGAAAATACTTGGAAATATAATTTCTTCTATCATCGAATGACTTTCGATAATATAAGATACAGAAGCAGTACTGATCTCTCTAAATATTCCTGGCAATTAAAGAATAATGGTAGTTACTCTTCTATCAACTGGGAAAAGAAATAGATGTAACTTATGTGTTGTTGAAAAATTAAGACACGTAAGTAACCCGAGTAACCATAACCATAGAAATGAATTGATGGTTACATCATAAAAAAAATAAAAATAAAATAAATATCTGATTAAATACGTTGATCTAGATTAATTTTTAATATAAATTACGGTTTAGTTTTAATGTAAATTACTGTTCGTTCTTTTGTTTTTAAATAAGAATAGGTAATCTCCCTTTAATTAAAAATTAATATTCACAGGTCCAAATTTAATTTTAAAATATTTTTATATACATATACAAATACCGTTTATTTTAAATACCAACTATAAAATATTTAAAATTAAAAAATTATCAAAGATGACAATTTTAATAAATCAAACAACACAGATACGAAACCACAATAATAGCTTATGTTAAGCGGAAAGCTTAGATTGGATTCAAACATGTATCAATATAGTGTTTTTCTTTCAACGATAATGTGATTAAGCTTATCAGACAATATGAAAGGAACTTACTTAAAATAAATAGACAAAACTTGTCTATATTATTTAATGAAACATGCATTAATGAAAAATTGCTGCCGAATACACAATATATATATATATATATATATATATATATATATATATATATATATATATATATATATATATATATATATATATATATATATATATAGACAATATTAGTGGTAAATATACACATACATATGCAATTATATATACACATACATATAGGTATAAAAATAATTCCAAGAGGATATGATCCAGGTAGAACTCAATGTCCAGGACAGAGTAAGGATATAATAAAAAGGCTTAAACACTAATATTCCATGGTCATAATTTATTCCATTGGAATCGTAAAAACGATCCAATTCATCAGACCTACAGATTTTGGATCGTTTTTACGATTCCAATGCAATAAATTATGACCATGGAATATTAGTGTTTAAGTCTTTTTATTATATATATATATATATATATATATATATATATATATATATATATATATATATATATATATATATATATATATATATGATGCAGCCTATTCCAATAAAATAACCCGTAGATTTATTGGGCTGTGCAATTAGATTTGTTCTTTTTTATATTAAAAAAAGTTTGTTCATAATTCTTCCCTGTGATTAAAATTTTAAACGTTTATATTCTGCGTTATAGAAGTGTAGAGATTTTTTCAATCTCTTCTTCTCGTTCAGTTTTTCCATACCCGGCAACATAGAGCTGCTGGTGGATTTTCTTTCTACCTGTTCGATGTGCAGGATAACATTCACAAACACTGAAGCTATGTTAAAAAAAAAAATAAAATAAAATAAACAGAATAAACAAAAACAAAAAAACAAAAGAAAGGAAAAAGAAACTATACTACGGCTAACATGCAGTCCTGGTATGACCATGAACGATAACCCGCAGCAAGTCCTCTGATCGAGACATTGGAGGTTTTGAGAACCATGGAATCAACTTTTACTTGCTGACCTGGGGTGGTAGCATCTGTTAGGGTCCCAACTATGGGTAAACAATGAACCCCCAAGATAAACATTATTAATTTTTAATACATTTTTTAACAAAAAATACCAGTAATATATTTTTAGATAAAATTACCAAGAATACATTTTGGAGAAAAATGACCAACAATACATTTTGTCTGTGGTTGAAGGCATATAATTGCGTTCAAAATATTTAGATTTCGGGATTAAATAACCCACAGAGGTGTTGATATGCCATTAAACGAAATCAACGAACCGGTTAATCTGGTTAACCGGCACCGTAGCAAGGATGGATTGCTGTCGTGTGCTATCGACCGTCGGCTTTGGAGGATTATTTTCGCGCCGAAATGAGAACTGTTCCTAGATTGAAAAGATATAAGGCTCCTTGAAAAGGAATCCTGAACTATGGATCTAACTTGCGGTGTTGGGAAAAATAATCAACCGACAAGGAGACATAGAAAAACAGGATGTACTAGGCAACGTTATTCGCCAAATGTTTCTAACATTTTGTCCACCAAAAATTCTTGGGAATACCAGATAATGTAAGCTTGGGTGTGCGGGTGGTGTAATGGATAAAAGCTCGGAATAAGAAATCGGGGAGCCGATCTCGAATCCTAGTCGGGTTCGTTATATTCACTTACGCGCAAATACCTTTTGGAAAAGTATGAATCCACGTATTCTCCCCCAAGCCATGGGTTAAATAGTAGGAAGAAAAATCAGAATTAGAAAAATCATTATCATCTCACAAAAATTATTACAATCCAAAAATATGTTCTGGCTTGAGATAACCCACAAAAGGTTGATAAACCGTAAAAATCAATATTGAAAAAAAAGCCTCCAAAAATAAAAAGAAATTAGCAAAGAATTGACTTATACTGAAAATAATTAGTTCTAATTGGAATTGTTGTAAAAATTGGCGAAAAATGAGACAAGTAATGGCTCCTCTTCAAGCGTTGCCTATTATACATGCTCTAGGAAGGCCAGAGACTGCATCGGTTGATACGCTGTGATACAAAAAATAAAGTTGATAGACCTAATGTAAATACTTCAAAGTATAATGATTACATTTCACCACGGAATTTCTGAAGACACAATAATGGCCGGAGAATGCTTCAACCGAATTAACTCAACAAATTTTCATGGCATAATAACAATTTTTAATTTCAAAATATTGAACAACATCGGAGAATCAGAATTTCCGATTATTGATTCATTGATGTTACGAGCGCAATTAAAATGTTTCTTTTATTCGTTAAACAAATCCTGACGTTTGCCGGGGTGGGGAGGGCCAGAATTAAGAAATATTGGAGTGTCAAATAATATTCACTTGACAGGGGTGGGGAGATGGAAATGTTAGGTTAAGTGGGCAGATCATTACTTAAGGGGTTTTCGTACGACAAGACGTTGTTTGACATAAGGTCATCGGAGATTCTTATAAAATATCTTCCTACTTGCGAAAAACACCGAAGAGATTATAGTCTGTGATTACAGGTTGCGATCTTCCAAGAGGATGAAGGAGAAATAATGGAAGGAAGAGGGGAAAATAAAAATAAAAGCAACTGTACGAAGAAGAAGGAGGAGGTGAAGAAGAAGGAGGAGGTGAAGAAGAAGAAGAAGAAGAAGAAGAAGAAGAAGAAGAAGAAGAAGAAGAAGAAGAAGAAGAAGAAGAAGAAGAGATGGAAAAGAAGAAGAGGAGATTGTAAAGAAGAAATATAGAAGAAAAGGCTAGAAGATAGCGAAGAATGAGAGATGGAAAGGCGTGAAAAGGGAATAGAAGGAAAAAGAAAATGAAAGCAATAAGCGGGTGAAAAAGAAGAAGAAGAAAAAAGAAGAAATAGAAGAAAAGGAAGGTGGTGGAAGAGGAGATTTGAAGACGTAAGTTGGAGCGACTAATTTCCCACAGTCACGTTAGTTTGTGAAATTAATAGTATTTTTCCTACCAATAGAAACATCTTATTATCATTCTGCTTGTCCCCCTCCCTTAGTTTCTTAGTTAGCGCGTACGTTACGCCTTGTCACTAGCTCATAAATAATTGACTATTCCATTTTGATCGCGTGGAAAAACGGGATAGATATATCAGAGATGCTACTTGGGTTTAGTGAGAAAATGAATGAAGGAAAGAAAGAAAGAAAGAATGAAATAAAGAAAGAAAGAAAGAAGGGAAGGAGCGATGATACTGTTGTTTAAAGTCTAATTCAGTGAAATAGAAAAAAAGTCAAATTCAAATCTTTTCATTTGTACCCTCTTACTTCTTAAAATAACGACCAGCATTCATATTTTTGATTGTTATTGCAATATTTTGTTAAAGTTGCTAAGCTCAAATATTTAAAGATGCAATAGGGGAATTTCTACGGATATTTTATTGTTGTAGAACTCACCATGCGCTTATTCAATCATTAAATTAAGATTCATTAGAATAATTAAATAAGAAAACCGTGAAATTTTCGAGTTAGTTATATTATTTAAATAACAAAATATTTCGTGTAAAATCGGGCACCACATTGAGTTTTTAAGAAAATTATTTTTCCAGTATAATTTTATGTTTCGATTGAATCTACTTTTCGTTTCTTGAATATTTTTTTTTTTACATTTTTGAAAAAAAGAAAAGAAAAGACAAGCGTAAGAAATAGAAGCACGTGAACTGGATTTAAAATAAAAGTTCGCTTGTTATTATCCGTGGAATTCCTGGCCTGATCTTTGTTATAGGTGAACAAAAATGGACGCTTGCAGGGTCCCATTGCATATAATTGAAAAGCTGGATCGAATTCAGTTCTGCTGTTTGGGCGTGCAGAATATTTTATCATGAAGATATCTCAAAGTGTTTTCTCCCAGGAAATACTAAATGCAACATAGAACTCAGGAAAAACACGTAGTGATAAAAAATAAAATAGTTGTTGATATTCGTTCGAATAATTGATGAGAAAAAATGACTATACTTAATATAATTTCATACAGTACTTGGCCCGGAATCTCTACTGGCAGCAAACTGCCTGCATATGGAAGTAAAATGAGTTCTGTAAATATACAAAAATAAAAAGGGGTGTAAAACAAGGATGCGTCTTCTCGCCGGACATTTTCCACCTATACAGCGACGCCATTCTGAGAAGTTCTACCAGAATTCATTATTGGCGGACACAGTCTTAATAAGATATGCAGATGAAACAGTGCTGATAGCAGACACAGAAAGGAATCTACAAGAACTACAGAAGATAATGGATACAAGAAGGGACTAAATATCAATTGTAAGTACATCAGAATGCATGATTGTTAGCAAAAGGAACAGCCCAGCATGCAAAATACAGATTGGAGGTACTAAAATCAAACAAATGCAACAAGTTTAGATATTTGGGAAGCATATTGAGGACAAAAAGTGCAACACAGAAATCTGAAGGCACACTGGGATAGCGAAAGATGCCTTCCAAAAGCTAAGCAAAGTATTAAGAAACAGAGAACAGTGAGCTTCACAGAAATGGAGTCGGAGAGACGATTTCAAATTTCGGTTGAGACAGTCTGTATTTACTTTCTTCAGAAAGGCAGGAATCCATCTCTCTCCAGATATGGGTTAAGTAATCGGGTGGAATGGGTTCTATAGGCTTCGTTAGTAAGTACATTTAAAAAAAATCAAATTCACCCCAAGCAAGGCAATAAAGCCATTAAAACACAATAGGTTACTGTGTGTGAAAAAATTTAAAAACAGAAAAAGGAGCGAGATCAATAGAA
>OZ038496.1:101462251-101492251 GCA_964036315.1 Acanthosepion esculentum
GGCGGCAAGGAAAAAAAGACAACCAAAAGCACGAACCATATAAACACACACATACATATGCATGTGTTAATAGATCGTGAGAAAGGCTCAAATGATAAAATTATTGCTATATTAGTCTAAAGAGGATTATATATTTCTAAAAGAGGAGGTAATGGATATTAAATAAAAAAAGGTCGAAGGAGAGGAGAGGAATGCAGAGGGTGGGCTGTCCCTGCCAGGAAATCCCGTCTTAAAATTCCAGTCTACTGCCGGACAGATCAAGACTTTTCCTTAATCTTTCTCACTGACAAATCATCGGCCATAACATCACGCTAAACTGGACCAATGAGCTTGCTCCTGACGTTTTTGATTTTGTATTTTAATAAGAAAAATGAACTTATCTTCCCTCTCCTTACCTCTAACCCAGTGGTTCCCAACCTTTTTCCATGGTGGCACACTATTGAGTTCTTTAAATTTTCGCGGCACACCTATCACAAAAAATAAATATTTTCCGCTCATAAAGCCTTTTTGCAATAAAATAATAAAAGACAAAGAATATTATGCAAGAAGAATTTTTATTCACATAAATCAACATATCCTGTATTTAATATCGAGTATAAAATAATAATCGTGAATGTCAGTGGGACAGTTGTGCATAAAGTTAGATTAGCCTGAAAGATTCAAAATGGTTAGGAAAAGGTAAAGAAATGTCTGGGAGTTAGGAGCATTACGTAAAACCTCACATAGTACAGTTCTGTGTTCCAACTTTTTGTCTTACAACCTGTATATTTAGGAATCGTTTTGGTATCGAAATCGGGTCTGAATTATTCAGCTCCGATGCCCATTCCCGATACTTTGAAAAACTCCTGATATTCCGATTAATCGTCCCATGATGAATATAAACCATAATAACGCTTACCAATTAGTATGCGCGAAACGTTTAGATTCCAGAAATTTGGCGATTTTGAATTGAGCGGTGTCATCAGGATTAAGAAATTGAATGTCTTTATTAAACAAAATGAAATTAAATGGCTTCTAGGTATTATCTCTTCGCGGCACACCAGTAATCATTCCGCGGCACACTAATGTGCCGCGGTACAGTGGTTGAGAACCACTGCTCTAAGGTGACATAAAGTCTAAAAACTGAGTGTGAAAGAGAGGGGTAAAGAAAAAGAACAAAGAGAGAGAGAGAGAGAGAGAGAGAGAGAGAGAGGAGGGGGGAAGAAATAGGTAGAAGGTGGAGATTAAAAGAGACGGAGAGAGAGAAAAATATAAAGAGCGATAGAGAGACATATAATAATGAGGTATTTCGACGCTTGTCTCTCTAGATTAATTACAAATAAGTAGTGATTTTGATTCACACTGGGTCTTCTCATCTTTTGGCCTTGTGCCACATCTAAGCTACGTTTAGTAAATCGATCTAATGATGTGTTTTTGTTTTTCCTTCATACAGATGCAAATGCTAATATTCCCAATCAATCTCCCTGATTTGTGTAGGCGAGAAAAGAACGATCTGGAAGGTCACGAAATGACGATTATTTTCGATTTCTGAAAAAATAATAGTCTCGGAATTTACTAAAGTTATCTTATTCAGACATGAGGTCAAAGGTGTCTAGCACCACACGATTATCGAACTCACTACACTATTAACAGCTTGGTAGACTAACTTGTTAACCATTACGCCACATCGAGACGTCTAAATAGAGAGGAGGACATATCGATTCGTCGTTTTTTTCTTTCGTCTGATTTTTGCCTAAATCTGATGTCACTGTATTTGTATCTGATTCGAGGAAATACCATTTTAGCTAGACGGCTGCCATTGGATAATTTTAGCCAGCCACTTTCACAAAGAATTAATTTCTTTCTGCGGTCGACCAGTTGACATCAAAGGCTATAGATCTTGGTTTGTCTTGCTATTTACCCATAGCTGGGGAGAAAAGAAGAGGATTCATACCTTTCTCAAGGGTATTAGTACGTAAGTGAATCTAATGGATTCGCTTGGAATTCGAACTCGGCTCTCCAGTTCCTCAATGAATGCATTACAGACACTATCCATTACTCCACAGGGCCTCTTCAGCTTCTTACTAAACAAAGAAACCGCCCGCAGATTACAAAACGCGGAGATCTACGATTCCATCTATGCAGCATGGAGCCTAGAGTGAAAGCCTTCGTCAGGAAGCACCAATGTCAACAGTTGCATTAAAGACATTGAGATTAGCTATCAAATAAAAGTTGTTTTTTTTAGCATTTTAATCATTGGCATTTATAATAGAAAAATGAAAACAATATTAAAATTATTTTTACACTAATACGTATATGTTATCTTGCTATGGAAGATGAATTTAATTTGACTGGAGTGGGAGGCGTGGGAAAAAAAATTCTGCCCAAAGAGGACGCTGGTTGAAAAGTGTTGGGAAAAACTGCGCTGTGTTGATCACACTTTTCCCATATTCGATGCAGTGCAAATTATTATAATAATTTTTATTATTTCCTTCATGTCATGGTAAAATCTATAAATATTAAATAAAATAAAAGATAGTGATGTTTAAAAGTTATTAAAAAATATTTAGCTATAAAATATAGTTATCTTTTAAAAAATGAATCTGCAATCAATTCTCAAAAGAGATAACAGCATCATTTGTTTTCACCCATTTTTGGGGGGAAGGAAAAAAGGAAGAAAGGGACGATAGAAAAAAAAAATAACAAACGCCACACGCTTCGTCCATCCTTTCTTACGGTCTAGAGACAAAAAAGGAAATCGTGTTTATCTGGTGTCGTCTCTGCACCCTTTTCAGCGTGATTATCTGTATATATATTTCATGGCGCCAAAGTGAAAAGAGTTCCACATGCCGTAATTATAACAAGGGAATTTTCGTGCATCTTTTCTTTTCTGCTAGTCGGTGAAATTTATGAAGATAGAAGCTTTAAAGGAACCAACGTCCCCTAAACAGAAAAGAAAACTGTGGAAAAACCCAGAAGAATCCGTCTTCAAGAGAAACCTTCTTTCTCGGGTTTGAAAGGAAGAAAAATTCATCCAGAAAAATATTCTTTCCCTTCCACTCAAGACACAGAGAAGACCGTCAACGATTTCCGAATATTTGAAGAAAACATATGAAGCTCATAGGAACCATGATTAGGGTACATCAACGTGGTGTAATGGTTAACGGGCTTGTCTCGCGAGATCAATTACAACTGAATGGTGAGGTCGATCCTCACTGAGTGTCCCCATACTTTCGGCCTTGTGCCACAAGCTCTCGGTCGGATTACCGACGGACATTTGGCCGAATGAACATTTCACCTACAAACATTTGGCCGAACGGGCATTTTCAACTGAATATGTTAGCTCTATCACAAATATTGAGCACTTTCCACTAAGTACCGCATAAATATTGGCTTCTGAAAAATAAATTTCGGTTGAGCTCTTTGGTTTGAGGTGTGAGTTTGTAACCAGTGACTATTTAAGCTAATATACCATGACTCTTCGGCAGAATTAAGTCACTGTCAGTCACTGTGTGTTTATCTAAATCTAAAAATAAACACGCTAAAATTCACCTTCATCCCTGCCGTGAGCCGACGGCTTAGTGGTAGAAGTTCCGACTGACGCCAATTCAGTCGGGTTTTGATCATTGCTAGAGGCAACCGGACGTCTAGCCACACTGAGGAGCTGTGAAACAGCGAAACAGTCTGTCTGTGGATGATAAAAAAAAATATATATATATATATATATATATATATATATATATATATATATATATATATATATATATGTGTGTAATTTGTTTAAATAAATGTGTGCATTATTTTTTAGATAGAGTGTATCTGTAAAGGAACAAAATGTGTAACTTGAGACAAGAGGAAGGACTATTCTTAGCCGACGCGTTTCGTCCTCTGAGGGACGTGATTGTCTTGATGAAGTCCCTCAGAGAACGAAACGCGTCGGATAAGAATAGATTTTTCTCTTGTCTCTTTTTATTCATATATATACATACATACATACATACATACATACATACATATATATATATATACATATATATATATATATATATATATATATATATATATATATATATATATATATATATACTTTTTATAGACGGGTTAAAATTCTGAGTAGCTGAGTAAGATTTCTTGCGGGAAATCCTCGCCGGTTTTACAAGTGCACGAATGTAATATAATATTGTAAATTTCTCTAAAAAGGCAATCAGTCTGCCTTGGGTTGGAATGATTAACTTCATAAGTGAAAAGATTAAATTCTTGACACAAAACACCTTTTAGCTTTCAAGCCGTTTTCTATGTCGGTCCAACATTTTAGCGACTTCCGAAGCAGTGCACGGCTGCCGATATTTTAGTTCTAAATCCTGGCGTAGAAGGGGGGATGGGAACGCACGACATTGAGACGGCGGCTTCTCAGTCGAGATGGTTCTTTTTATGGGGACAGTTTATAACGGTAGACATTTTCGCGGAAACGGAAGTTTGGGAGCACTTGATGGAGGTCATGGCGTTTGGGATTAGCGTTCTGTCTACTTGAGTAGTGAGACTCGTTAACAGGGCATCATTTGATGAGGAAAAGGTTTATTAACCTCCCCTTCTCCTACTATCATCGGCACCACCACCACCGCCTCCGCCATCATCAGTAACACCATCAATGTCAATAGTAATAATATTATGTGAAAGAAAGAAGAAAAGAATTTAAAGAATAATTTATAAAAAAGGATACAAGAAGAAGAAGAAGAAGAAGAAGAAGAAGAAGAAGAAGAAGAAGAAGAAGAAGAAGAAGAAGAAGAAGCCAAGATAAGAGAAGATAAAGAAATGTGGAAGAAGAAAAAATATAAATAAATGGAAGAGGAGATGACGACGACGAAGAAGAAAGAAGGAAAAAAAGAAAGAGACGTAAAAGAAATGGAAATTATACATGTTTCCGTTGAGATTCGTTACTCATCTTGGTTGACATACTCACAATATTTCGACCCTTTAGTATCCGCTCTTCATCATTTACTTACTCAGTAACTTTGCCGTTGATTCCGATTTTCATAATTAGGAGTTCCTCCTTCTTGTTCGTTTCTCGACCAATCGTTTCCCGCTCTGTCTGATTCAGGGATTCAATGACGAAGGATAAATTAAAAACAAAACAACTAAAAAAGAAAACTTTTCGTCGCATTAAAATCTCAAAATACCATTTATCCATTAATGCCTAAGCTTCCATTATAATTAATACCAGCTTTTTTATTTTATAATTTGTAATAAATATCAGATTTTTATTTTTAAAATTAATAGCAGATTTCTTATTTAATTTTTGTAATTAATAGATTTTTATTTTTACTTTTACAATTAATAGCAGATTTATAATTTAATTTTTACAATTAATGCAGATTTCTAATTTAATTTTTACAATTAATAGCAGATTTATAATTTAATTTTTACAATTAATAGCAGATTTATAATTTAATTTTTACAATTAATAGCAGATTTCTAATTTAATTTTTACAATTAATGCAGATTTCTAATTTAATTTTTACAATTAATAGCAGATTTATAATTTAATTTTTACAATTAATAGCAGATTTCTAATTTAATTTTTACAATTAATGCAGATTTCTAATTTAATTTTTACAATTAATAGCAGATTTATAATTTAATTTTTTACAATTAATAGCAGATTTTTAATTTAATTTTTACAATTAATAGCAGATTTCTAATTTAAATTTTACAATTAATAACTGATTTCTAATTCAAATTTTACAATTAATAGATTTTTATTTTTATTTTTATAGTTAATACAGAATTTTACAGTAGACATGATTTTTTCACGAATTAATGTCCCTTATCGATTGTTCCATTTGTAATTAAAAATTCTTTCAAAGATTTTTACCCGAGATTGAATATTCGTATTCATAGTTATCAATGTGCTATCCTGGGATTGCTCACTCTTCGGAGAAGATGTTTTATATTGAAAAGATATTTGCAATCCTTACTGGGAACAAAGAGACAGCATTTGGAGTCGAGTTGAGTGAATACACAAGAATGCCATTATATATATATATATATATATATATATATATATATATATATATATATATATATATATAGTGGCCTGACGATTGCGTCTAGCATGAAAGAGCATGTCGCCTCTAAGTGTCGACTTCAATTCTCACTTTATATATATATATATATATATAGTTCTCCTATCCCACTAACGCAGGTGTTCCTCAAGGCTCCATCCTAGGCCCTACTCTGTTCCTCATATTCATAAACGACCTTCCTGACGCCATAGATTCCCAAGTCGGCATCTATGCGGACGATACCACAATATACTCCTGCCTCAAACACAAATCTAGTGATCCTGACAAAGTTAACTTGGCAGTTCGATTAGAAAAGGACCACCAATCGGTTGTGAACTGGGGCAAGAAATGGATGGTTAACTTTAACGCCTCTAAAACAAAACTGCTCTCTATTAACCACCACAGGGATCCATCCCTGCATCCCATTAGAATGTCTGAAGACCAACTTCTCGAGAGCTCCTCTCTGCGGCTGCTCGGTCTCACGCTGTCCACTGATCTGAGATGGAACAAATACATCGAGTCAATTGCATCATCCACTGCAAGGACAGTTGGCTCCCTATGCCGAGCCAGGAAATTTTTCTCCCCAGAATCGATCCTCCAAATCTATAAATCGACCATTGGCCCTTGCATGGAGTATTGCTGCCATATATGGTCTGGAGCCCCTGCTGTTTGCCTCAGGGTTCTTGATAAAGATCCAGAGACGGATATGCAATGTAATTGTCCCTGATCTGTCATCTCGTCTGCAGTCGCTCTCTCACAGACGCGACGTTGCCTCGCTCTGTCTTTTTTACAAATACTTTCATAGTAATTGCTCTGATGAGCTGCTTTCACTGGTTCCCAGGTCTCATGAATTTAAACGTCCTACGAGGCTGGCATCCCGTTTCCACCCCTTCACCGTTGAAACTGTTAGATGTAGACGTCTCTTCTACTCCAATAGCTTCATATCTCGCACATCTCACCTGTGGAAATCCCTTCCTTATTCCTGTTTCCCTGACAAATACAATCTCCAACTATTTATGTGTAACGTCAATCGACATCTCCAGTTGCCTTGATCTATCCACTTCCCTTCTCCACATCCTTTCACCTTTCATTCCTATCTGCTCTCTCTCCAAATCTTCTGTAACCCCCTTGCCTTGATCGATCCACTATCTTTCTCCACATCCTCTCCTTTACCACTCCTATCTGCTCTTCCTCCAAACCTTCTGTAACCCCTTGCGTGCTAGTGGCTTCCAACCTTGCTTGGGGTGATAAGCTTAAATATATATATATATATATAAATATATATATATATAATTAAGTAATTCACCGAGTCCGAGACCTCAACAGAATGCAGAAAGCACTGGACGGCCGTTTCGTCCCATATTTGGGACCCATCAGCAGTGCGCATCCACTACCGAGAATTGAAACCCTGACAGGTTGTCAAGCGAACACCCTACCAACTGTTCCACGGGCCTCGGTGACGAAGAGGTAGCAAATCAGACTCAATATAGCGCCGCTCACTCACAAATTCCGTGGTGGAACCCAACTGAGATTCTCTCTAACCATAGGACTGTGTCCACGGGAGCCACGACTGCTATCACGAAGCCGTATAATAAAAAACCTCAAACACTAATATTCCATGGTTATAATTTATTACATTGGAATCGTAATCACCATCCAATTCATCAGGCCTACAAATTCAAAAAGAAATTTATATATATATATATATATATATATATATATATTTATATTATATATAAATATGTATGTATATTGACCACTAATATTATCAATATATATATATATATATATATATATATATATATATATATATATATATATGTACGTCGCTTGACATTCTCTTATTTTAACTCTTTCATTCTGAAAATATATGGTCGCTTAGATCTTGCTTTGACTGTGGTTAAATATGTTGACAGAGAGATTAAGCATTTGAAATTCATTGAATTTTGACCATTGATCGTTGTCATTGACCAGACAGTAAGCATTACTGTTTGGTGAAAGTCATAAAATATTTCTCCTAAAACATTTTTTTTTTAGTAATATAGGTTTCACAATTCCACTGGTAAATCTTTATCGCTTCCTTCCTAACCTTTTGTTTAAGGTAGTGTGGTATGTTAACATCATGATTATACCATTATCTTCTCTTCGTGTTACAGGTGCAGTTTATTTTGATTGTTTCCACTGCTGGAAGATTTCAAGTCATGCCAGTTTTGTTATTTGATGACATTCATGATCCTTAGTGGCAGTCCTTGAGATCTTATGAAGGGTGGCCTTCTTGAAGACCTACAAGGCTCATAGACCTGAATCCATTCTTTTCTCTGCAAATGGTTGTATATAGCTGACTGTTGAGACATTTATTAACGAGATTAACGCAATGAATGGAATCCATAGAGGCGTCTCTATCGGACAAGTCTATTTAAGAATATGATTCGAGTTCTTAATGTTTCGATTTTGTAGCATGTTGCAGTGTTGAACAAAGGTGAGCTTAGCGCAGAATATTCTGCTTTCCTTATCGCTTATACTAAATCTATTATAACTGATCCATGCGCTAGGGTATTTGAATTGTTTAAGATTCATTAATTTCACATTCTGAATTTTTTCTGTTGGATTCAGTGTAAATGCCACCACTGCTTACATTTCAAATCCAGATCAGAGTTTCTCTTTTGGGGAGGTTTATCATCATTCCTATTTCTTGGATAACTTGGATGTTGATTTTTTTTAATTTACTTTATTTATATACGGAAGATTGTCGACATTTTTGCTATTGTTATTGTTGTGGAGATCATTCGAATCTAGATCTGTTCAATGCAAATTGCTGGCATGCAAATCTGTTCAAGGGCATCGAATGGAAAGTTGTAAAACTCTCTAGAATATTCTAATCGTACTGCTATATAAGCAATGCAGGTGGACCAGTTGATTTTGTCTTTTGGCCTTTGTCGTTTCCCGTTATACACTGTTGGAGAGACAGTTAATTAACCTATTCGGATAATCGCTGTGGTTTGCGAGCGAACGAGAGAAACACGACAAATTGGCGTCGCCGATAAGAGAAGAACGATTACCCTGCCGAGACAACAATGGCGGAAGAACATGACGCGCTGATAAGTTATTCCCACAACTTCAACTCCAGAGGAAACAAATGGAGGTACAGGCTCAGCAGCTAGAGAAGACATGGATGCTTTGAGATGGCTGATTCAATTTCAAACTTCCGAAAGGGATTCAAGTCCAAGTTCCCGTCTTACAACTTCTTCAGTCGCTATCCCACGATTTAACTCGGTCTGCTGTGGTCAGTCCCGGATATATCCCTGTTGGCGTTTTCCACGACGTACCAGATGTCTCAAAAGCAAAGATAACACGGAAAGTTGGTAAAGCTGCCTTGCAGACCCATCAGGAAGGCCACCATTTTGAAGTTTCCGATAACCTTCCAACCGCACTCTTCATATTTCAAGGCATCTATCAAGATCTTGACACTGTTGTATTCCTTTTTGAGTGCACCGAGTGAGCTCGAAGAAGAGATGTATACATGTTTCCGTTATGAAGCAGCACAAATTTGTGGCTCCTGGATGAATGTCGATGAAGTGGCGCCACGACGCTGTGGTTACAGGTGATTCCAATTGCTTCGGAGAGGCCGGTCACATTGTAGCAGAAGTAAAGCCTAATTTGACGGCTGAGAAATCTTGAAAAACACTGGTGACGCTTTCGCTGAGCTTGCTACTTGCACACTTTCATCTAACAAATTCTATTGTTTGCGTCTCGACGTCAAAAACTCGGCATTTGCTGCTTTTAATTTGACATCAGAATTGTGGCCTAATTACTGGTCAAGATTCCGGACTTTTGTTGTGACTAGCACCATGCATGATCAGCGCATGCCTCAGGTCGTCTTGACCAATCAAACTGCTACCATCTATAAACAACTGACGAATTTGGCTACTCAACAGAATCCACCTAAGGATATTAACAAGTTGACGATGGAGGAAATCGACTTTATGAAAAAACAAAACAAAAAACAAAAAACAATTCGACCCGAAACGTTTCATTGTGCGATGACGTTTTAACTTCTGGAGTGACATGCAAAGGAAGCCAGGCGAGACTCTCCAGGCGTTGGCAGCGCGTCTACAGCAAGACGTTCCTACTTGTGATTTTCCTTCGATCATCGAACCGCATGATGAAACTCTTAGACAGAGATTCATATGTTTTGTTAACAATGAAGATGACTTGAAGGGTTTTTTCAAGATCTTGGACACAGAGCGGTCCAGGTCGCTATTGTGACGGAAGGCGTGGTGGGAGGTTGCCAAGGAAACCGTTTCCGGTTCCAAGACCAGGTATCTCAACAAGGTGAAGCAGAACCAGAACAAAGGTCAACAAAAATACTACAGGCAGCCTAATTCCACAGACCTGAATATAAGTGTTACAGATGTAGACAGGCTCTTAAATTGACAGAACGCCTCTACAAAAACGTCAAATGCCACAATTGTGACAAGAAAGGAAATTCGGAAGGAACTGTTTCTAAGAAGCAATGACAGCAAAGGGAACATCGTTTCCAGCCTTCCGTGAAGAGAATCAAAACGATTCTCAATGATACTTCTATGTTGGTTGTGCCTCTTGGACTCTCTTGTGACTCGCCCAACGTTGGAAGTGGAGCTGTCCTTTTTCATCGCTATCCGTATTGCCAACGTGTCCAAGACTCTCATGTTTGCAGAAATAAACTACAGCTAAATCCATAAAGACTATCTAGCCAGTATCTTTGGCTTGTGGAAAATCTACCAGTGTCTGTACTGACGTCTATTCATATTGGTTACTGATCATAAACCACTGATGGCACTGTTCGGACCTAAAAGAGGGACATTACTTCTCGCAGCAAACCGATTAACTCGATGGGTTCTGTGGCTAAAGCAGTTTGACTACACAACCGAGTCCCGAAAAACAGAGTATCATGACAATGCAACTGCCCTTAATCTACATCTGGAGGCGACAACGAATGTATGTATGTATGTTGCGGCATTCACCCTGGATCGGTTAAGCCGGCTCCTGTCAAGGAATTCACCGCGTCAGGAACGAAGGCCGACCAAGCACGGCGATCCGTCGCCAATGCTGAAACGAGCGGCAGCCATTCCCGATTCCAACGGCGGTGAATTCTTGAAACGGAGTAACAAGGGAGTTTGAACTTCACACGCGGTCCCCACACCTCGCGTGCTATCCTAGTGGAGGGAGGAATATGCTCTTACTTGCCGCAGAATTTCCACAGACGCAGAGGCAGGAGTAACCAAGAGGCCGCCGGATGCCGGTACAGACGCCGAATGCATCAGGGAAGCAGACATGGACATAGCATGCGCCATCAAAGTCAAACCTGCAGGAGTCAACAAGCTCCGTCAAGAGTCTGGGAAAGATCAGTAATACACTATGTTCGGGAAGGGTGACCAACGAAAATCAAGGATGAAGTAGAAAAGGTCCGGAAATTGTCAGATTTCCTCAGTATCCACTACTATCTATGGATCAAGAGTTGTGATTCCACGGAGCCTACAGGCCAATATCCTAGATCTACTGTATATCGGACATTTTGTCATGGAACGTATGAAGCAGTTGGCAAGAAACACTGTCTACTAAACCGGTATTGATACAGCTATAGAGATGGGTAGGCGACGATGTGACTCGTGCGTCGAACATCGAAATAAATCATCCAAGCCTGCAGATCACACATTGATGTTGCCAGAGAAGCCATACAAACGTTCGCACGAGGATCATGCCATCAACTTCATGGGTATGAACTGGTTGGTGATCTCACTGTATTCACATATTCACCCAACGTCAACCACATCCACTAGAGCCTACTTCGGATACCCTCACACGCTGGTTACGGATAATGTATCGAATTTCCTTTCTTGAAGTATTTTAGAGCACGTGCAAAGGACGTGGGATGATGCACCTGACAGAAGCACCGTGCCATCCAGCTACCAACGGAGCAGCAGAACGTTTATTGTAGACTTTCAAGCAAACAATGAGAAAGCCTTCTCTACCCACGAAGCGAGCTCCTCAAGAGTTCTTGATGCAGTACCAGAGAACGCCGACATACTGTGGTTTATCTCCAAGCGAAATCTTGTTGGCCCGCCCGGTAGATATGGACTAGGATTGATTCTCTGCTGCCCTCGTCAGCACACATAGAACACGGTAAGCAATTCAAGGTGTCATCAAATTCTGAGATGACTCCAAACTCGGGAGGTGTCACCAAAGCAACCAGGAAATACAAGGCTACTGATCCGGTATATACACTAGACAAACATCCCCGATGGGTACTGGCAGTCGTTACGATCTCATTGGGTACTCGTTACTTGTGGAATCCTAGATAAATAAATGCTACTTTTGAACGGCAGGTTGTTTTGTTCCGACTTTGTGAGCACGAGAATGTTCACATTCGCCAGTTTTCCCAATGGTACGAGGTAAATTTCAGAAATATCAATATTCTGGTTATAAAAGCAAAGTTTCAAGAAAATATTAGCAATTTTTCATAATTTCTAGATATAAACAAATAGGAAAAAAATGTTGCTACCCAAGGACAACAATCGCGTTACACTGTGTAATCATTATTTTATTATTATCTTAATAATAATAATTATTATCTTAATAATAATTGTTATTATTTTAATAATAATTATCTTAATAATATATATAATATATAATGATTATAATGTAATAAATAATAACATAATCATATGATTATATAATTATATGATATAATAATAGTACTAATACTAATACTACTACTAATAATAATTTATATAATATGAATTATATGATTTATAAAATTTAATGAAATGAAATATTTGATTTCTTCCTGGTAAGTCTCCGATGATGAAAATTTTGTGAAAATAGAGAAGGTTTAGCAAAAACATTTCTGTGAAATTGCTTTTCAGAGTAAATATTTTTCTTGTTTGTAAAATAATAAATAAAAAATTATAGCTTTTCACTGAACGGTTGCAAATAGTAATTGTCGCAGTGAAAGCTAGAAACCTATAATGTAAAGGTGTGGAACCACACTTTCTCCATGAAAAGATATATAAAAGAATATATATATATAAAAAAGAGCTGGTTCTCTGTCCGCCACGCACTGTCTGCGCCTATGTTTTTCATGACAGTATTTGATGTATATACCTATGTCACTGCAGTATGTCATTTTGTCTTGATTTTCATTAGATGAAGCATTATCAACCATTCTTAATGTTTGACTAATATGTCATTTGTCTTGATTTTTTATTAGATGAAGCATTATCAACCATTATTAATGTTTGACTAGTATATCATTTTGTCTTGATTTTCATTAGATGAAGCATTATCAACCATTATTAATGTTTGACTAGTACGTCATTTTGTTTTGATTTTTATTGCACAAAACACCGTGAAAAACTGTTAATCATTTTTACTTGTATTACATATGCTTGTGTCATTTTATGTAAACACGAGCACAGGCAAACACACATACAAACAATTTATCAGATTTGAAATAAGACCTTTGAATAATACATTCCCTTCCTACTCAGTTGGGACAACCCCTACCTTGGGCTGAGAAATTAAATATCAAGATTAGAGACAAGAAAAGAAAACAATAAAAAAATTGTAAAATTTTATCGAACTTTTCGGATGTTATTCAGTAATAAGCAGAATTATTTTGAAATGTTTTAAAACATTTTGTAGTAACATGTTTAGGTTTTTCATTGAATTAAACGTACATGCACACATGCAAATTGAATGAAACCAAAATGGAAATCAGTTTCGTGATGGCAAATCTTTCCTTAATGCATTGCAGCAAGCCCTTACTGACATGAAAGGAGTAAAAGCCGAAACTTGGAGCTCCACGGAGTCATTTTTACGACTCCTTCTGTATTTAAACTAAATATACGAGGGTCATTCAATAAATAAGTTGAACTTTTCGGTATAAGGACTTCTAATACAGATAGAAGCTTACTTTTTTTAAAAAATTTTCAACGTAGTCTCCCAGCACTGTCACACACTTTTCCCATCTGTGCACAAGCTTCCGTATTCCCTCAGCGTAAAAATCTTTGGACTGATGTCTCAGCCAGTCGCTCACAATACTTTTGACTTCATAGTCACTTTTAAACTTCGTGCCTCTCGTGAACGCTTTCAAGGGACCAAACAGGTGAAAGTCTGAAGGGGCAAGGTCTGGGCTGTAAGGGGGGTGAGGAAGCAGTTGAGCAGGTGAGCCCAGCTCGTTGATAGTATGCACCGTTTGGGGTTGCTGTGTAAGGCCTTGTGTTGTCATGATGCAAGATGACTCCTTCTGACTGATGACCCCTGAGTTTGTTCTTTATGTCTTTCAAAGTCCTTGCAATGCCATCCACTGTCACCCTTCTGTCAGACTGAATGAGGTCATTGACTGATTCGATCACCTCAGGAGACCTCACTTCTGTAGGCCTCCCAGGTCTTCATCTTCAACACTGCTCCGTCCTTCTTTAAACAATTTAGCCCACTTGTAGACATTCTTTTGGCTGAAACATGTGGTACCATACACAGTTGACATTCTCCTATGAATTTCAACTGGTTTGCACCCTTCAGCAACCAAAAACTTGATAACTGACCGCTGTTCAATCCTGGAGCATGCTTCTTGGTCGGCCATCTTTGTTAATCGCCAAAACTCAAAGTTTTTTTTTTAATCTGCAAAAGAAATTAAATCCATGTGAAAAAGAAGTAAAACAACAAAAAAAAAAGAAGAGTAAGCTTCTATCTGTATTAGAAGTCCTTATACCGAAAAGTTCACCTTTTTTATTGAATGACCCTGGTATTTTCTAATAAATGTAATATTTTAAATGGACAGACAATTTAGAATTAAAATTCAATTTCCTTGCCGTCTGCGAAACGGTGGAAAAGGAACTAAACTTAACACAAAACCTTTTTCTGGGTTCAATAAATGCGTAAACCAAATTTGAGGCGTGTACTTCAAAATGACAGACAGACAAAGAAACGCTTCCCAGTTATAGAATCTGTATGTTTATTATGCAAATCAGATTCTTAGATCCTTTCCATTACCCAAGTTTCAACAGGGAAAAAGAAGAAAAAATCCTTTTTATTAGATTCCAGAGGCTTTAAGCTAATATTAGTTTAGACTGCATAATAACTTGAGAGTGCAGTTTTTATAACAAATCCAATAACTTCAATAAAACATGTTGAAACTACTTAAACATTTTACTTGAGCTTTGTTTTGATGTCTAAATTAATTGTTGAAAAGCTGACAAAAAATGTTCGAAGCAAGTTTGACTTATTTGTGATTTGTGTAACTTCTGATGAAATGTTTACTCAAGAAAATTTAGTATTGATATGACATTTATTGTTTTTATATCTTTAGCTCATCCATTGAGTATCACCAGAGATTCGTCTATGAAAATTACTTTAGAAAAGTCAATTCTCATGTATTTCTTGGCCCAATTTTGATGCTTTAAAATATTTTCTTTACTGAGAAGAATTTGCCTGAAAGATTTCTTAACAGGACCCAAAATGTATGAAGTATTTTACACTTTTTGTCCTCTCTCAATTCCAATCTGTTCAAAAGGGATTGTTTTGTTATAATTCATTTTAGTTTATGTTCCCCTCTAAGAAAAGTTTTTAAAGCCTTTTCTTTTGCATTTAGTTCTCCATTTATATTTCCAACAATCCTTTTTAGTATCTGATGATCTTTGAAGCTCCTTTGATATCTCCAACATGGACATTCTCTCACTCAATAACTTTACTATTTTCTGCATTTGTTAGATCCTTTCCATTACCCAAGTTTCAACATATGAAAAACAAACAAACCCGAAAAATCATTTTTATTAGATTTCAGAGGCTTTAAGCTAATATTAGTTTAGACTGCGTAATAACTTGAGAGTTCAGTTTTTATAAAAAATCCAATAACTTTAATAAAACATGTTGAAACTATGTAAAAAATTAACTCAAGCTTTGTTTTAACGTCGGAATTAATCGATTAAAATTTGACAAAAAATCTTTGAAAGCAAATTCGATTTACTGAGTTTTATCTGATTTGCATAATAACTTCAGACGGACTGTATATATTGACAATAGCAAAAATTTGCTTTTGCCCGCTTTTTCGTTCTGCAGCGTCGCTATCGACAAATCATAAAATTCATGATTCAGAAATATTATTATATTATGTTTTCTTCTTCTTCTTCTTCTTCTTCTTCTTCTTCTTCTTCTTCTTCTTCTTCTTCTTCTTCTTCTTCTTCTTCTTATTATTATTATTATTATTATTATTTGTATACGGAGTAGCGGCGACGGTGAGAGCAACGTTAGTCAGCGCCGGGCGGTCTACTCTGTGGTGACTATTAAACTGAGATAAAGAGGAGATGGGCCGAGAAAAGACGACCGTGGAGAACATCGTTCCAAGATTGCCCGATGATAGTCGGCCGTCCTGGAACACCCGCGAAGGGAAACCATCTTGACACGACGCTTCGATTCAGCTGACTTCTCCAAAAAGTGTAGAGTGGGATTTGAGAAGAGAGTGAAGAGCAACCACGACACGAGGACAAGGCGAGTTTCATTATCATGATATGAACAATTACTCAACTTCAATACTTCTGCCTTACTGGAGCATTAGAAAAGAAAAGATACTGCTTTGCACTGTTACAGGTCACCCATGTGCAAGGAAGTGGAACTCTAAATTGACGTACTAAGTGTTGGAAAGTTAAGACAATTAAAATATCGAATATATTAAAAATGATTGTACGCTTTCAAACCTTTGGGTTCGTATTGAAACGTCATTAAAATTATATTAAAACTCGTCTGACCACTATATATTAAGTTAGAGCTTAAAATGAACTTGTGATTAGGTCTAATATAAGTTAGACATTAAAATGAATTTATGATTAAGCCTAATATAAGTTAGACCATAAATGAACTTATGATTAAGCCTAATATAAGTTAGACCTTAAAATGAACTTATGATTAAGCCTAATATATGTTAGAGCTTAAAATGAATTTATGATTAGGCCTGATATGTTAGACCTTAATATGAACTTATGATTAGGCCTGATATAAGTTAGACCTTAAAATGAACTTATGATGAGGCCTAATATAAGTTAGACCTTAAAATGAACTTATGATTAAGCCTAATATTAAAACTATATTCACATTCAAAAGATGGATTTAGTTGCGCTGCTAACTGAAGGAAAACATTCTTTGGCTTTTGCGGGCTTTATTTTGGGGCATCGATAATACGCTTACCGCAGAGAACGAAACCCTAATTCCAATTAGTAAAAGATACTAGTGTTAGTCCAAATTTTTTCAAATAAAAACTACTCGCTCATATACCAAGCAACATCATGCATAGAAATGAAGTGTTTAGTTGTCAGAAGAAAATTTAGAATATATTTTATTTTCTCAGACCGTGAAGGTTATTTTTATTGGGTGTAGGCCTTCAATGGGCCAGTACCCTACCGTGCCGGCCCAATGAATGTTGATGGGGAGATTAGGATGCGACACCATTGAGCGATCATGTTACTTTTCGATTCATGATCACTCGAGGGTATTTGCTTAAGGGAATGCAAAGAACACGACTGGATTTCGAACTCGACTATCCGATTTCTTATCCTAAGCTGTTATCCGTTACACCGCACTCACATCCGACCTTACAGCATCTGATATTTCCAAGCGGTCACCCATCCAGCTATTGAACAGATTCGACTTTGCTTAACTTCAGTGATCAGACAAGAACCAGTGTTTCAACATGATATGGCCGTCAACCAGAATATTAATTACTCTGTTCAAATACGTGTTTCATACTTGTAAAATCTTTGTTCAGTGAGGCAACCTATCTATCTATCTCTCTATCTCTCTATCCTCTCTCTCTCTCTCTCTCTCTCAAATATATATATATATATATATATATATATATATATATATATATATATATATATATATATAATAAAAAGGCTTAAACACTAATATTGCATGGTCATAATTTATTGCATTGGAATCGTCTCTCTGTTAAATTTTAATCCCCCCTTCATCTTTAGACTTTCCTGTCCTTCTCTCGTCTGTTACCCCTCCCTATAGCTTTCATTCACTCTAGCATTCGTCCCACACTCTCATACATACACTCTCACTAAATTTTATTTTATTCCCGGAGTTGTTTTTTCTGTTTTCATTTTGAATTTGTAGGTCTGATGAATTGGATCATATTTACGATTCCAAAGGAACAAATTATGACCATGGAATATTAGTGTTTAAGCCTTTTTATTAAATCCTTACTCTGTCCTGGACATTGAGTTCCACCTGGATTCTATCCTCTTTGAATTATTTTTTATACATATATATATGTATGTGTATGTATGTATGTATGTATATATATTTATATATTTTTACCACTAATATATATATATATATATATATATATATATATATATATATATATATATATATATATATATATATATATATATATATATATATGTATGTATTTCTGAAACTTCCGTTAGTCCGGGCGAACGTCATGTCACTTAAAATAGCCATTTCTTGACCGACCTAAACCAAATTTTGGAGAGAAGTGCAGCTAGTAATTGGATACAAAGTACAGTTGCATTTTATTAGAGTGCGGAGTTCATTACAATAAATTTTCATTAAGTTTTTTGAAATTTTAAATGTTTTATTATTTAAAAAAACAAAATATTCCCATTATTTTAAAACCTTTTTAATGATTAAAATAACACGTACTTATTTAAGAAAAATGCAATATTGTTTTTTGCATATCTTTCAGTTTTTATATATACAAGAATCAAGTTTCCAGTTCGCCCTGCGCTTGCTAGAACTATAAACAATTCACAAGAACAAACGCTTCAAAAAGTTGGAAAGAAATATTTACACATGGTCAGCTGTATGTTGCATGCTCAAGTGTAAGAAATCATAACAATTTATTCTTCACTGTTAAAAAAGTTTTTTATTAAATTATTGTTTACTATGGAGTCCTATAAAATTAAATTAAATTCGAGAAATTATTAAACCGCGAAGTAGGGTTTTGCCAAAGTATTTTTCCAAACAAATCAGATTATTCGGTTTCATCGAAATTGAACGAAACGTAGCGATATCTTCAACAATACTATACTGTCATGATTTTAACGCGCGTCAGCGTGTTGCAAAAAAAAAATAAAAGTAGTTATCTTAAGATTTGATTTTAAAATTCTAATTTCTTAAAAATGCTTTTTGCGCTTCAGTTAATATTAGGGCAAACGACAAGCAATGTCCGTCTCCAGGAACGAATTGTAATGACAAATGTATCAACCTAACGCCTGGTAGGAGGTTGTCAAGAATAAATTTGGAGACGGCTAATATACCTTAGATTTGTACAGCAATAGCAGCGTACACATCGGATGAAAGGAAAATGTTGTTCTCCGCCATAAAAAATATAAGGCCGCATATAGCAAGAATAACCCCGGAAAATATCTTGGAACTCGGTTGGTCTGTTCTATCCCGCCCGCTATATCCGTCTAATTCGGCATCAACCGACTGTTGCCTTTTTCGACCGATTCAAAATTCATTGATGTGGAAAACTTTCTCTAAAGGAAAACAAATCCATGAATTCGCCAAAATATTTTTCACATCAAATCAACGGAAGTTTATCGAACAGAAGTGGGATCAGTGATAGTAACAAGTGCATAAAATCGTGAACATGTAATAGAAGAAAATGTAATAATACCTTATTTTAAAAAAATAAATTGATAAACAAAAAGGAAATTATTTGTCACTTAACCTAATATAAATTAGACCATAAATGAACTTAGAACTTAGAACTTAAAATGAACTTATGATTAGGCCTAATAAAACTTAGACCTTAAAATGAACTTATGATTAAGCCTAATATAAGTTAGACCTTAAAATGAACTTATGATTAAGCCTAATATAAGTTAGACCTTAAAATGAACTTATGATTAAGCCTACTATATGTTAGAGCTTAAAATGAATTTATGATTAGGCCTGATAGGTTAGACCTTAAAATGAACTTATGATTAGGCCTGATATAAGTTAGACCTTAAAATGAACTTATGATGAGGCCTAATATAAGTTAGACCTTAGAATGAACTTGTGATTAGGCCTAATATAAGTTAGACCTTAGAATGAACTTGTGATTAGGCCTAATATAAGTTAGACCTTAGAATGAACTTGTGATTAGGCCTAATATAAGTTAGACCTTAAAATGAACTTATGATTAGGCCTAATATAAGTTAGACCTTAACATGAACTTATGATTAGGCCTAATATAAGTTAGACCTTAAAATGACCTTACAATTCAACATAAGAGAAATTAGACATTGAATTTTTCTTATGACTCAACCTAATAGAACATAAAATGAACACATTATTCAACTTAAAGAAAGTTAGAGTTTAAAATGTTCATATGACACAACATAATAGAAGTTAAAGCGTTAAATGAATCTATGATTCAGCCTAATAAACGTTGGACCTTAAATGAACTCATGATCCAACCAAATAGAAGGTAAACATTAAAATTACCTTATGATTCAACCTAATAGAAGTTAGGCTGTAAAATAAACTTATGGTACAACCAAATAGAAGTTAGACATTAAAAGGAACTTATTATTCAGCCTAATAGAAATTAGACCTTAAAGTGATTTATGACTCAACACAATAGCAGTTACAACTTAAAATAAACATATGATTCAACCTAATAGAAATCAGATATTATAAAGATCATATGACTTAACATAAATGAAGTTAAAATTTGAAATGAACTTATGATTCAAGCTTTGTGACCCATTGTCAGAGAAAATAAAAATTGAGGATGACTGGCGATGGGACAGATCGAAACTAAGACCAACTTGATCTTGCTCAAGGAAATTCAAATATAAAATGATTTTATCAGTTAGAAACTTGAATATTAACATTGCTGTTCATTGGCCGTGGTGAAGCTATTTCTCATGACCCCAGCCTTAATAAAATATTTTTGTTTCTCACACACAGACACGCGCATCTATACACGCACACGGGGTGAGGGAGTTAGAAAGAGAGAGAAACTGCTTATTCTTACATATATATATATATATATATATATATATATATATATATATATATATATATATATATATATATATATTAATGATTCCATTATTATTTTTCCTTTCTGTTTTCTTCCAACGGCGTTATCACAAAATCAGTTTAATGTCTTCTTCTTATCTTCTTGGAAGGTTATGGCCAGAGAAGAACCTCAAGAGAAGATAAAAGATGCGTATGACATCAGATTACTGAAATTTGATACCGAAAACCAAGCGACATTTTATGCAAACTTAGTCACGAAACTCAAGAACACTATCAGGCGTGATCAAAACAATCGGACTCCACCACTGGCCAGTTAACATAGATGAATGTTTATTATGTGTTATTAATAAACTCTAAAAGCTTCAAATGCATCGGTGTATAAATCAGTTAACAGAAATTTAGTACAGGGCATAAGAATATTGTGCACAGGATAGGTTGCGGTAAAGGGAGGTTTGTCCAGTTTTGGCGGCAAAAACAAAATGTTAACCAAGGAACTCGTGTCATGTTCTTAAATAACCTCATCATATCGCAATATTCATAATGATGCCATGCATGGCGTCCAACTTGTTTAGAAATGTCTACACTATCAGCTATCTAAAAACGTTTATCTCGGACCAATCATTAGAAATGTTTTGAAGCAAATGAACTGGGCAAGTCTAAAAAAAAGAAACTTCACTCGATCTCTGAGATTGACGCTACAGAATCACAAAGAAAGAACTTTATCAATTAAAAAAGTATTCCAACAATTAGTAAGAACCCAAATAGCATCTGTAACTAGAAGCGAAAATATTGATATCATCATGATATTGACTTTCCACACAACCTTAAGCAAAAGGTTAGGAAGGCAACCCCCATCAGCGCTAGAAAGACCGATAACAGTAACGAAACTGAGAAGCTTATTTTTCTGAAAAATTCTTTTAGGAGAAAGATTTTATAAATTTCAACCGACAGAATATTTTCCTATATGGAAACAGCTATTCTTGCGATCAGAAGTACCATATTAAAATAAAAATCCTTTTATTCAACACAGCTTTTGTCCAGACATTTTCTTAGCATTGGTTTTAACTCATAATAAAAAAATAGTCAGATAAGATAAATTTTTATATTTTGCAGAGGATATCTTTAGAACATGCCGATATATGTTCATCAAAAGCAATTCTTATCTGATTTCCGATGTCGAGTTACAACAAATGATGTCCTTTAAGTGCAAACGGTTCATTTTGAGGTGTAAGTAGAATTCGGGTCGCGCTGAATTCGTTTAAACATATTAAAAGTTTGATAAATATTAATGATTGGAAACATATTAACGATTAGCTTAAAATAACTTCATACGTTATATAAAAATCGGTTGCTTATCTGACATTTAGGGAATCAGAAAAATCTGTTCAGAGGAATAAAAAAATCATATCCGACCAAAATCTAATAAAAAATTAGTTACAAATTAAAATGTCAAGTCTACACATATAAACCACAACCCATATATATATATATATATATATATATATATATATATATATATATATATATATATATATATATATATATATTCTCTGTGTCGCGCTTGAATCTGTAAATCTACCATTCGTCCATGCATTGAACATTGTTGCCATATATGGTTTGGTGCCACAATAATGTTCATCTCGAGGTCCTCGAGAAAACACAGAGGTATGCACGGATATGTAATGTGATAGTTCCTGATCTGGCATCTCGTTTACAGTCAGTTTCTCACAGACGTGCTGTGGCTTCCCTCTGTCTTTTCTACAGATATTTTCATGGCAACTGCTCTGACGAGCTACTTTCACTGATACCCCAACTGCATGAATATAAGCGTGCTGCTAGGTTGGCATCTCGGTCCCACCCTTTCACTGTGAAACTGTTAAATGTAACCACCTCTTCTACTCCAACAGATTCTTCTCTCGCACTTCCCGACAGTGGAACTCCTTTCCTCCTACTTGCTTTCCTGATAGCTATAATCTTCAAATATTCAATTGTAATGTCAATCGACATCTTCGGATGCCTTGACCCTCATCTCCGTGCTTCTCTATATCCTTTCATCAAACACCCCTCTTTACTCTTGCGCTCACTCTCGGTAACCTCTTGCTTTCTTGTGGCACCCCCGCATTCCTTGGGGTGAAATACTTAAAAAATGTATATATGTATTGATTTAAAACACTTATAATTAGAAAGAGTTAATTAATATAAAAATGTTCAGTAAAAGTGCCAAATTCTGTGTAGAGCTTAAACAAGCCTAAGAGAAAAATCATAAACTATAGTAAACCTTAGACATTTAAGTTTCACTTTTCTATTCAGGAATCGTCAGGTTTGGTTATATTTTTTATAATTATAAATTGCAATGCAAGTATCCTTCACTTTGAGTAATCATATATATATATATATATATATATATATATATATATATATATATATATATATATATATATATATATATTTAAAGAAAAACAGAACATTTTAAGGCTCCATGTAATAATTTATTTCACCATAGCCCTTTTAAAGGACGCTGGATCATCAGACTTCACTTCCAAAAGGTGAAACGAAAAATGAAATGAACATTTACACTTTTGACGGGTAGTATTAAGTTTATGTAATTTAACAGAGAGGGTAGTGAGGAGTGGTGTGAGAGACATGATCGAGTTTAGAGAGGGTTTAATTTAATATTTCTATTTATCATACTTAGTATTAGGGGAGGAGGGACCAGACATCGACAAAAGTGTAAATGTTCATTTCATTTTTAGTTTTACCTTTCGGAAGTGTAGTCTGATGATCCTACGTCCTTTAAAAGGGCTATGGTGAAATAAATTATTACATGGAGCCTTAAAGTGGTTTGTTTTTCTTTAAATTATTAGCTCTGAATTTACATTGAACTGTCAGGATTTCAACTTCCTTGGGACTACCCATACGGATTACCAAGTTTTTCGTAACTTAACTATATATATATATATATATATATATATATATATATATATATATATATATATATATAGGTAGATTACCCAAAAGTTCCGTTTTGGTGAAACCTAGGTAGGTTGTGCCTGGCTCTTTAGAATTTATTTTATTTATCCCTGCTCTACTTAGTGTATTGAACACTCGACGTTTTAGCTTTATTACTCGCTTGGGTTTTTCTTTGGACTAAAACTTAAGGCACTGGACGATTTATTTCGCCCCGTTCGGATGTTTCTACTTCTTTCTTTTTCTTCCCAATTTTTTCTTCAGCTACCAATTTGTTTTGATAGACTTGCAAGTTGTGCTATCCGAGGTTTTTTTATCAATCGAGTATTTTTATTAGTATAATATATATATATATATATATATATATATATATATATATATATATATATATATTTGAATTGGACATAGTCCGACAATTTATTTAAAGACATTTATATGTCGGAGAGCGAAAATTTTCTATGAAAATTTCTCGGACATTCAGGCCGGTAAATGTTATTTAATACTGTTTATCATAATAAAAAAAAAACAGAGCATTTGCTTAAATACTTGTATCTATAAAAAGAACGTTAAACATAATATATATAAATGTCTTTAAATATATATATATATATATATATATATATATATATATATATATATATAATAAAAAGGCTTAAACATTGATATTCCATGGTTATAATTTATTACACTGGAATCGTAAATACAATACAATTCATCAGACCTACAAATTCAAAAAGAAAACAGAAAAAACAACTTCGGGAATAAAAAATAAAATTTAGTGAGAGGGTATGTATGAGAGTGTGGGACGAATAATATATATATATATATATATATATATATATATATATATATATATATATATATATATATATATATATATATATATGGATAAGGTATATTTAGGTAGCAAGTATTCGTACAATGTTGATTAAAAAGAACCGAGAAAGTCTCTTTAATTTTTAATTGTATTTTTCCAATTTTCGAAAAAGATCATTGTGATTAAAATGGTAAATAAACTATCCAAAGTTCATTGCTTTTTCTTCAAGTACTTTCAAAGTTTCAGTCATTTTTCTGAACCAATGTAGTATCTGTCTGGTAGGCAGAAATCCTTTGTCTACATATTGGTATTTGGTGGGTGGGGGGTAAGCAGAAAGTTTGAAATAGTCAGTAGTGATGTCATGTGTAACGGTTACTTGGAGCGAGGCTGAAGCAAAGATTTTCAAAGTTTGGTTCTTTAAAATGACTGAGACTATATAAAGTAGTTGAAACAATAACGACGAAAGTTTAGCCACAGATTTGATCACGCTACACAACGCCATATTCGAAAAGTTGAAAAATACAATAAAAACATTAAATAGACCTTGCCAGTTATTTAAAATCAAACTTGTATATATATATACAGGATGCAATGGATCAGTTGTCTAAATGACAAATAATGAAAATAACACTTTCATCTCATTTTAACAGATATATTTACCAACATTACACAAAAATATATTGAAATACAAAAGAGAAAATTTATTCAATAAAATAGCCATTGGCTTCAACACACGGCTTCCAGCAACTTTGGAATCTCCTGCAACTCTTCTGGACGGTCTCCTTGTGTAAGTTGGTGAATGTTGCCGTAATCAGTTCATCTTTGGTGTTTAACAATGCATCCCAATTACCGTTCTGCCATCGTTAAGAGATGACTGAGTTTTGCTCCTATCCTTTTTGCGTTCGATATGCCCCGTGTGTATAAAATTTTCCAAGCCTTTCTTCTTCATTATGTTTTCCAGAAATTTCGAACCACCAGTTTTGAGAAAGTTTTACATGCCCAATAAAATGGAAACCATCAAAATACAATTAAAGATGATCTTTTTGAATGGCATTAGTTGAAACTAAACTCCCATAATGCACAATCAAACATGGAGAACTAATATTTTGACTAGCCCAATAAATATAAAAAGTGGATAGTTTTGGAAAAACATTGAAAAATAAAATTATATATCCGAGGAAGGCCGAAGAACGCATCATCCAAAATATAGTAGTAAAACTAATGAAAATAGGAGTACTTGTCAAAAATTCTCCTGGGTTACAATCTCACACACTTTGAAATATAAATGAGGATGGAGACGGCTAAACAGACTATGATTTGGGAGTACTACAGATTTTAGAAGGTGGTGCAATAATCGTGTTCCGACAATTTTCCAGTTCGGAAAATATGTAAATATTGTCTTTTATATCAAAAGCCTTTGCCATACAAGCTGCTATATTAAAACTTAAAGTATATATCTCTCTATCTATGTTCCTTATCTATCTATCTATCTATCTATCTATCTATCTATCTATCTATCTATCTATCTATCTATCTATCTATCTATTTCAGTATATTCAAATCTATCTATCTATCTATCTATCTATTTCAGTATATTCAAATCTATCTATCTATGTTATTTGATATCTTCAAGTGCTTCCGAGTTGCTTTTTGAGATCGGAAATGTCGAGAATATTATAGATGGAGGTGCAGCCATTGAAGAAAGGCGGGAAAAATCACGAAAGGAGTGTGAAACCGGAAAGACGGGTAGGGAAGAATCAAAAAGAATCCTTAAGTAGAATCAAGAGGTTCCAGTCAAATTGAACGTGGGAAATTTCTTCGGATATAACCTATTGCCAAACGTCATGTAGAGAACAGAATCTCTCTCTCTCTCTCTTTCTTTCTTTCTTTCTTTCTTTCTATTTTAGTCTCTTGATATCTATCTATCTATCTATCTATCTAAATCTTTTCATATCTATCACAATCTTTCAATATCTATATGGTCTATCGAAACTGTTTTATATTTCGCTTTAGTGCTAGAATTTCACACTAATATAAATACAGTTTCAAATAATGATTTTCAAGGTGGACGAAAATGCATAAGGCCCTTCTTAAATACACAAGTACTTTCGACTGAACATTCAGTCATCTTCAGGCATGGAAATTATTTTGTTTTTGGTAAACAATAAAAGACCTTATACAGCTTATAATTTAAAATAAACAAGGATCAAAACATACATCGAGGGATTAGTTGGTTAAGGCATTTTCAAAATTTTGTTATCGAAGGGATTTAACCATTTTATATCATTAAATTTACTAATTTCACTTTTTGTATGAATGATTCATTGTAATGTAATATAAATTAAACTCCACCACATATTTGATTTAAAAGAACTGATATATATATATATATATATATATATATATATATATATATATATATATATATATATATATATATATAAACATAAAGAGCCAAGTAAACCTACCTAGGTGTTTACTGGTTTATTTGTTTGATTTTTTTAGTCACATGGTCATGGTTGTTTTTGGTTTAAGCTATATATTCTGTTCCATTTTTTACCTCTTTGGCCAGATTACCCTAACGATCCGTCTAGGTGAAACCTAGGTAGGTTTACCTGGCTCATTAGGTTTATATTAGGTTTGCTCTACTTTGTGTAATGAGCACTTTACGTAGTTATTTTTACTCGTTTTTGGAGGATTTTTTCTTTGGACTCTGGGCTTGAACTCTGGACGATTGTTTTCGCCTCAATTTCCTGTTCTTAATTCTTTCTTTTTTTATCCCTCATTTTTCCTTGGGTATTGGTTTTAGTTAATCCCAAGCCGAAAAACCTAAGGGTTTTTTTTCCAAACGAGTACCACTATATATATATATATATATATCGTTTATGGATGAGTGTATTATACTTGTAAGAATGTTGCAGATGGAGTTTGGTAGATTTCCGTGTGTGTTTAAATGCGCCCTAATGGTTAGAGAGATGTAACGTGAGTCTTCTTGATAGGCATGTAGTGGTGCGTCCAGTACACGTACAATAGCCTCGTCTACATTTAAAAGAAGACTAAAAATAATGGAATCATTAATAATTAAAAAAAAATGAAAAACCAACATTCAATAATATCAACTATAAACACTGCCACAATGTGCTATCCGTGTTTGAAAAAAAACAAAAAAAACATTCCCATCACTCTAGAAACATAAAAATCAACACATTCAGTTAAGAATAAAACATAGAAATGATAATGGCTAACAGAATAGACGAAAGCGCTTTTATATAGAGAACATCTGGACAATATACAAATGCACAATATATAAACATAAGAAAAATTAATTAAAAAAATCAATCGCAGTAACTCGTCTTTAATGAAACTTATATATATATATATATATATATATATATATATATATATATATGTATATATATATATATATATATATATATATATATATATATATATATATATATATATATATATATAGACAATCGGAATGTAGTACATATTCTTTACCGACGCGTTTCATCATAGGACTTTATCAAGGCAAGTATGATAAACAAGTTGTCTTCTCTACAGATGTATTCTGAGAACTTTCACACACACACACATACACACACACACATATATATATATAATATATATGTATATATATATATATATATATATATATATATATATATATATATATATATATAGAGAGAGAGAGAGAGAGAGAGAGAGATAGATATATGAACATAATTATATATATATATATATATATATGTTTATGAACAAGATTCTATATATACATATATATGCATGTATATATGTAATTCTGGTCTTATATATATATATATATATATATATATATATATATATATATGTGTGTGTGTGTGTGTGTGTGTATAGCCACTTATAGTAAACCTCAAAGAAGTCAAACAATTGTCCTTCAATCCGAATTTCTTTATTCTTATGTATCTAGCAGAACGCGAGAAATCTTAGCTGAGCCCCTTCTACAGTATTATTCTCTGGATCTTTCATAATATATATTTTTTTTATTCTTTTAGCATTTCTCGTGCCTATTTGTGGAGTGCGTGGGAAATTATGTACTCTAGGTAGAGCCTGTTGCGAAAAGATAGGTTTTCATAATATTTATTTTCAAAAGAGCTGGTCATATCATGTTTACAGCGACACCCATCAGCCTGGCGGTCGCGATACTACCAACCTGAACTATCCTCTTATGTATCCCATTCCTGGCTGGCCGTCTCTTTGTCCTCAATCGTTGCTAATGTTTATATTTACCGGCTGGCTGGAACTTTTAATCAGTCAAATAATGAATAATGTTCATCACATTTTAAATATTTTAATTAACTATTTATTACACGAGGCTCACGTTAGTTTTTAATCCCGTGGTTAGGGCGCTGAAACCAAAAAGAGAAAAAGAAGAAAAGTAAGTTGAAGCCATGTAAAAGCAACGGCCATTTCCTTAATCACTGAACAAAATGATTGCAAAAATCCCTCCCCTCTCCAATTTATAGACAGCAAACACAGATGCATGTTGGGATTACTTCCTAGTCAATGAAATACGCCTCTTTTCGGTCTCATCCGACTTGTGTCTGTTCTTTCTTGTTTTGAAGCTAGAACGCTGCGATCGCTTGTCTGTAAAAGCACTTGTGTGTTAACACCATTCGTAGTTTGTGAATCTTTTGCCTTATTACTGTAACATTGCCTTATTCATATCTCTTTGCCTTATTAATATTCTTTTGCCTTTTTTGATGTCTCTTTTCCTTATAAATGTTACTTTGCCTTATTGATGTCTTTTGCCTTATTAATGTTACTTTGCCTTATTGATGTCTCTTTGCCTTATTAATGTTCTTTTCCTTATTGATGTCTCTGCCTTATAAATGTTACTTTGCCTTATTGGTGCATCTTTGCCTTATTAACGTTTCTTTGCCTTATTGATGTCTCTGCCTTATTAATGTTACTTTGTCTTATCGATGTCTCTTTGCCTTACTAATGTTACTTTGCCTTATTGATGTCTCTTTGCATTATTAATGTTCTTTTGCCTTATTGATGTCTCTGTCTTATAAATGTTACTTTGCCTTATTGGTGTATCTTTGCCTTATTAATGTTACTTTGCCTTATTGATGTCTCTTTGCC
>OZ038496.1:101497251-101529751 GCA_964036315.1 Acanthosepion esculentum
TTGGTGAAGACCGTGGCGCCTTCTAACGATAAAGCAAAGTCTTTAATGTGGGGGATTGGGTATTTATCCGGGACGGTTTGGGCATTTAGTAGCCTGTTATCCCCGCACGGACGCCAATTGTGAGCATCGGCTTTTGGTGTAGCGTAAGGACTAGAGGATGGTCTGATTATGCCCAGTTTGAGCATATTGTCAAACTCGTGTTTCTGGGGTGTAGACGACGCGGTTGGGCATGAACTGGGGGTCCAGTAGTTTTTATTGCATGTATGACATTATACCTGGTAGGTTCTGCATACGTAAATGGTGATGACAGGGATTTATAATTCTGTATTAATTTTTCGTAGCCATTTGCTTTGGGTACTACAGCTGTTAAACCTATTGTCGAGTGCCTTGATGTTAACCTCTGAAACTAGAGTGTTGATTAGTTGATAGGTGATTTTTGGTGTAAAGTGGATTATACCGGAGGGGTGAGAGGTTAGTATGGATTATTCCATCAATGGCATAAAATATTTCTTGATTTTCCGTCTCCTGAAACATTTCAAAGTCTTATTAAAACCGAGCAATTGCCTAAGAGCAATCAGTGAAACAGCAGTTAAGTTTCATTGCGAGACGCGTAAATTCAAACGAAGTTCCTCTCATGATTGATTTCTCCTACGCCATTATGAACTTTCTGTTAATCAAAACGTATGATATCGAGGAATTTATTACCTTTGATTAGAAGTAAAATTCCTTTCATTTTCTTTTAATTATCGATGATGACGTTCCATAAAGCGCTAGCAATGAACCAACCGTAAATTGAAACCTCCAACAATAATCTGTAGGATTAGCTCTTTTCTCGTATTTGTTTTTGCAGTCATTATTCACAAAATGGTGACTCAAGTGCAGAAACCCTTCTCCCAAATACAAAGCTCCACCTACCGAGCCTGAATAATTGAATATGATGGAGTAACAAAACTGAAATAATCAAAGCAATTCAGCGATGAGGGCATCTGCGAAGGTAGGGGTTAAGCATGGGCGTGGCAGGGGGTAGGAAACAAGCATTTAGAGAGCGATGAAAGTGAAGAAGGAAATAAATTGCGAAAAGGACGGCAATTATTACGGACAGATATTCAGACGCCGTGAATAATGCAGAAAACTAATACATGTCAAGGAAATAAAACTATTGGGACGTGACTATTTTGCCATCTGCTGGCGTTCACTGGTTGGCGATTTCACTTGAGAAACGTCACCGTTCAACCAACTCTAAACCATATTGTAGTCTTTGGGTGTAACAAGCCAAACTGCGTTTTAAATATTCTGCTGCAAGATAATGAGCATTTCAGAAGATTATGTAGCGTCAATTTTTCAATACAATTGATCAATATTTTAATTTAGGAAAATAAATTAACTGGCTATCTATCTATCTATCTATCTATCTATCTATCTATCTATCTATCTCTTTCTCTCTCTCTCTCTATATATATATATAAGGCTTTTCCTAACTCCCTCTTCTCTCTCTATATATATATGTGTGTGTGTGCGTGCGTGCGTTTGTGATGAAATATAGTTATATTGTATGCTATATTTATGGGTGAAATTGCTGAATATCAGATATATAGCGTATGTAATTATAAAAAGGACATTGCAGTCAACACCTAGATGCGTTGTCTTTCTGCTCGACTCTTTACATATACAGGTCAGTGATGCATTGTAGGTAATTTATTGTATTATTCTAAAGGTTAGTTTGGTGGGCGGTAAGGGTTAAGTTTCGAATTATTGTATATATATATATATATATATATATATATATATATATGTTGGGATATATATATATATATTTTGGGATATATATATAGATATATATTTTGGGATATATATATATATATATGATTATAAATCATATATACATATATATATATGTATATGGCTGTCAATTTGTTAAATGACTATAGCGATCACTGAGAAGTTTATCCAATTTCTTTGGTTTCCGTGGGAACGATAACGGCTCTTGAAGTTTGCAACTAACTTACAATACGTATTGCAGTTATGCCAAACTAAGTTGTCAACTTGCTCGTTTCGTGGGTTTCATATATATATATATATATATATATATATATATATATATATATATATATATATATATATCATAAAGAAGTTAGTGGTTAGAGTTGAATTAGACCGAAATCAGTTGACTGAAATCGCCTGAAGATACCGAAAGGTTAAAATCAAGGGAGCGGAATCAACTGATTTATATATATATATATATATATATATATATATATATATATATATATATATATATATATATATATTCAAATGAGAAAAAGAACAGTTGGAGTAAAAATCCACATTCGCAGCATTTATTTTTTTAAAAAGTGCTCAATACAAAGTAGATCAAAATATTATTATCATATTTTTATTATAATAAATAACAATAAAAAATTTACATAGCTACACAAAAACTTTCGTGTTTCTGTATTAAAATGGTACCTCTTCAGACGATGGTCGATAACTTGTGACAAAAATTATTTATTAGGCAAATTTAAAAACAAATCTTTACGTCTTTTCGTAAGTTAAAGGAGGATGCATAAGGTCAGAATTAAAAACATGCTTATGGGTGTGTGTAGATTAACCAATTAAACATCAGGTCTACGCTAACATGAAAATAAAGTCAGAGCTTGGAGGTGGCTGGGTTATTATTACATGTCAAGAAGCTTGATGCTTAGACATGTCATTCAAAAATATTTGGGGACAATTTCGGCGACAAATGTATTATTGGTGCATCCAAATATGATTTGTCGATTTGTTGAAGTAGACATGAATTTATCAAAACCGATTTTTTTTAAAATTATTTTTTTTTATATCGGCTCGTTTTTAATCCTTCCTTCTTTCCTTTCTTTTCTGTCCCTCCCTCTCCCACTTTCTACTTTTCTCTCCACTTCTCTCTTCCCTCTCTCTCTCCCCCGATTCTTTTTTAAACCTTATATTGAAATCTTTATTTTCCTCTCTCTTTTCCTTTTGTCTGAAGAGTTGAATATTTGAATATATTCATGGAATAAATTGGGCACCCCGAGGCGGTGTAATGGTTAGCAAGCTTATCTTGCTAAAACAATTACAAATGAGTAGTGACTTCGATCCTCACTGGGTGCCCCATACTTTCGGCCTTGTGCCACATCTAAGTTACGCTTAGAAAATAGCTATTTATGAAATAAAGCATAACCGAAATGGATTTTTAAGGATCGCCTGTACTTATTATTATATTGCTCTGTTAGTTACATTGAGCACTCTCTTTGGATTCATGTCCTCCTTGGAATTATCCCTACCAATTGGTATCATATATATGTATTGAGGGAGATATTCGCGTCTACCAATCATTTCCATCTACTGCGACCGAGTGTATGCCTGGGCCGCGCATTGAACTTATCAGTCACAAACGTACCTGCAAGCGACGTGTAAAGACTCCCTTGCGATCTTCGCCATGATATATATATATATATATATATATATATATATATATATATATATATATATATATATATATATATATATATATATATATGTGCCTGTGGTAGTATACAGAGCTTTGCGTCTTTTTACTTTATTAGCATGTTCTGCATGTCTGTTTTACTAAGCTGCTGCATTGAGTACTTTTTTATATGATCGTTTTTTGGTATGGTAATTGGTAATTTTTCTGACCATTTAACATGTATATATATATATATATATATATATATATATATATATATATATATATATATATATATATTCTAGTCTCCGGAAGAAATTGAAATAACTTATACAACTGTTACCCAGCCACCTAATGAGACCTAGCGGTAGTATATGATATTTTATCTCTTTTTATTTTATTAGTTCGCTCTGTACGTCTATTTTTCTAAGTTGCTGCATTGAGTACTTTCTTATACGTTCGTTTTTGGGTACGGTAATTGGTAATTTTTCCGGCCATTAAATATACTCTGTGCTATATATATATATATATATATATTTTTTTTTTAATGTACTTTCTATGAATGTGTTTTTAAATATACTATTTAACTGATATTAAACCCCTAAGTAATTTGTAAAAGAGTTAAATATTTAAATTGATAGAAAACATCAAATTAATTTCTTCGGGGATTTAAAAAAATTAAATTACTATCAAACATTAAAATCTGTTTTTTTTTTACATAGATTGCTAAAAATTACCACTGCTCCTCTCCCTTCGTAAAGCCTAATTACAGCTTCTTTCTCTTTACTTCCCCCTCCCTTTCTTTTTATTTTTTTTCTCTCTTCTCCCCCTTGCCTTTCAATATATCACTTCCGTTAAGTTAACCGATTAAATAGGTCAATGTCTGCTCGCTCCTCCCCTAATACTAAGTATGATAGATAGAAATATTAAAATAAACCCTCTCTAAACTCGATCATGTCTCTCACACCACTCCTCACTACCCTCTCTGTTAAATTACATAAACTTAATACTACCCGTCAAAAGTGTAAATGTTCATTTCATTTTTCGTTTCACCTTTTGGAAGTGAAGTCTGATGATCCAGCGTCCTTTAAAAGGGCTATGGTGAAATAAATTATTACATGGAGCCTTAAAATGTTCTGTTTTTCTTTAAATATATATATATATATATATATATATATATATATATATATATATATATATATTATATATATATATATATATATATATATATATATATATATATATATATATATATGATTACTCAAAGTGAAGGATACTTGCATTGCAATTTATAATTATAAAAAAAATATAACCAAACCTGACGATTCCTGAATAGAAAAGTGAAACTTAAATGTCTAAGGTTTACTATAATTTATGATTTTTCTCTTAGGCTTGTTTAAGCTCTACACAGAATTTGGCACTTTTACTGAACATTTTTATATTAATTAACTCTTTCTAATAATAAGTGTTTTGAATCAATACATATATACATGTTTTAAGTATTTCACCCCAAGGAATGCGGGGGTGCCACTAGAAAGCAAGAGGTTACCGAGAGTGAGCGCAAGAGTTAGGAGGGGTGTTTGATGAAAGGATATAGAGAAGCACGGAGATGAGGGTCAAGGCATCCGAAGATGTCGATTGACATTACATTTGAATATTTGATGATTCTAGCTATCAGGAAAGCAAGTAGGAGGAAAGGAGTTCCACTGTCGGGAAGTGCGAGAGAAGAAGCACACACACACACACACACACATATATATATATATATATATGTGTGTGTGTGTGTGTGTGTGTGTGTGTGTGTGTGCGTGCGTGTGTGTGTGTGTGTAATGTAGCAAGAATTCATTCAAAAGTGTTTTCTTGTTCGGTGTAGTTAAAAATAAATTTAAACTGTATGTGTCTTCGATGCGCGATATTGTGTACGTGTCCCTTAACTCTTTTGGTTTGTAAAGGCCTGACATGTACTGCTGCCATAGTAGCTTTAGTGAGTCTAGGACAGAATAACCCGACAGACCCCATCCCTCCTCAGCCTAGTTTTCACCCCAAAGAAAGGGAGCCTAGTCAGCTAGGATATGGAGGCAATACATTTTTTCTCAGTTGTTTTTGTGCAAAAGAGTACCAGTAACGAACTCGGCCCGCTAGATTTCCTTTTCCGAGTCGCTAACCATTGTGCTATCTACATTTCTCGTGTGTTTAAATTAGAATAAATTTTCTAAAAAAAATTTCCACGATTAATGAAAGACGTCTCTTTATGGATTTTATAATAATAAAATTACTGAATTTTTTTGTTTTTCTTACTATAGTTCGCCCAATACAAGGCCCAAGAGACACCGAAGGTAGAGTGTTATTGAATGAGGGTGTTGTAAGGGCGTAGAAAGAAGGTGTAAGAGGAGCATATTATGTGGATATATAAGATAGATAACTGTTAAACCTTGACTTACATTGATCGAGGAAGCATCCCCTTGGGAGTCTGCTCCACAACGTGACAGTTCTGGGGAAGATGCTGTTCGAGGGCAAACTTCCTCGTTGTCAGTGGCGTACAAATGAAATAATGATGATTCGATGCTGTGGACGTAGCATAGCCGAGCACAAAGTTCCTGGGGGCGGTCGAAAGTAATAAAAAATCATTATGAACATTGAACAGTTTCCACATAAATTTTATCTGAGTTTACGGCAGATTATACGAAAAACGGATAAACGAAAATAGAAAAAATAACCAATTTTATGACTTATGAATTTATCGGAATAAAATGTAAAAATCATGATGGCTTCTATTGTGGCAGTTTAATATATATATTTTATAGTTTAGAATATGTATATATATATATATATATATATATATATATATATATATATATATATATATATATATAGTGTGTGTGTGTGTGTGTGTGTGTGTGTGTGTGTGTGTGTGTGTTTGTATTTAGGCAGCAAGTTCTTTTTCAGGCCAGTCTCATTAAATAAATGACAAACATTATGTCTGCTTATTTTTAGCATAATCCTTTCATATTCACGGATATTTTTCCGTATATTATTATCAAATGATGCAAGAAATACACTCTAATAGTGAAAATCACTTTTATATCCAAGCCTAAGTACACGTGCCAATCGCGTTTCTGAGATTATCATAGGTGTCAGCCGGTGCATTTAAACGCAAAAAGAAAAAAAATCACTAACGGATTAGCTACATATAGTTTTTGCTTTACCAGTTGAACCCCAATGATGATTGTAATTTATTTAATCAGTCATACATACATACATACATACCAATTTCTCAAGCAAAAATTATAGCGAATCTTACTTCTACGGAAAATAAATACAGGGTGACCCCCAAAAACGGGAACTTTTTAACAATCCAATAAAACCAAGAGTGATGGAAGAAAAATATTTAATTCATAGTAATTGAAACCTTAAAACATGCCATTTAAGAAACAATGATGGAATTTTCATTTTTTTAAATTACGTCTTGTAGATGGCGTCCTCCAAGACGAATGCATTCTTGAAATCTGCTGTTGAAATTCCTCATTGACTGCTGCAACATCTCAGCTGGGATACTGTGAATTTCATTCTCGTTACTAAAATGGTGAAATGTTTACTTGCTCAAGGTCACTGTCTCGCAGTGTTGCCACTTGCTCATGTCTGGCAATACGCACTTAAAAAATTCCCGTTTTTTTGGGTCACCCTGTATATATATATATATATATATATATATATATATATATATATATATATATATATATATATGTATAAATATATATATATATATATATATATATATATATATATATATATATATATATATATATGTATAAATATATATATATATATATATATATATATATATATATATATATATATATATATATGTGTGTGTGTGTGTGTATGTATGTATCAAACTAAAAATAATGAACAGTTAGATTTATAATTCCGACTATCATTTATGTTCAAAAGAACAGAGCCCGATACACATTAGAGCATAATATAATACGTATTTAAAAAAAATGTATCCATTGCGATACAGAAATTACTATGTCTCGATACCAACACTTAAGTCTTAAATTAAACTTAAAATTTGAATTTCAGTTCCATTTTCAAGCAATGCTGATAATAACCTTCGAAAAAAAAATTACTCTATTTATAAGCCAAATAGTATTTTAAGTTGCTGAGGTAATGAGAATTCAGAATTTTTTTTTAAGCGATGTTGGTTTTTTTGACGAATGAAGATACAAGTATATGATTTGTGGTAAATTGAAAGTCGCTTATGTTTAGGTTTTGGTATTTCCGTCTGTTGATACTGGCTTCCTTTTCTGCGGACGTGTCATCACACACGCTGTTTCTGAAAATTTTATTTTCGGTTACACTACAATACATTTGGTATTTTATTTATTTTTTATTTATTTTGTAAAACTACATCGATATTTTCTTAAAGGGTTATTCAAATATGACTCTGATTCTAGCTTTAGTATTTATTCACTATTTTATTATTATGTTTTTAATAATCATTTCTAAATTTTCAGTACAACTTTAACTTAATTTTGCGTCCACGAGTATGACGGTAAACTGCATCCGCGTCCATGGGTAAGACGGTAAACTGCATCCGCGTCCTGGGTACGGCGATAAAATACATCCACATACTGGGTATGGCGGCGATAAACTACGTCCAACAGAGAGGCCGTTTTTGAAAAAATAATTACGTTTTCGAAGGAATAATGTTCCCAGCAGTGCGTTTTTGAAAAACGATATTAGCAGCTATATGTTTTTTGAAAAAAATTGCCAACTGTACATTTTTGAAAAATAATATTACCAGCTATACGTTTTAAAAAAAGAAAAATATTACCAGTTATAAGTTTTTTTAACAAAAGCTTATTCAATGGAATTGCAACTGGGGTCAAAACACTATGAAAGTGTAAAAATAGGTTTTAATACCAGAAATTTTTTGGAAAAAATAATTATTACCATCAATACATTTTCGAAAACTAAATGTTGCCAGCAATGCATTTTTGAAAAATAAATATTACCAACAATATTTTATTGGAAAAAGAAAAATATATATTACCAGCTATACGTTCTTGGAAAAATACTATTACCAGCTATATATTTTTGAGGAAAGAAATATTGACAGAAATGGATTTCTAACAAAGCAAAAATATTATCGGAAAAAAAAAAGTTGTCGGCATTAAATGACCCATTGAGGTTGATATGCCGTAAAACAAAACAAATCAAAATCAAATTAACTTAATTTTAGGGTATTTTTTATTTAAAATTTTGCTAAGTGTATTATTTCTAGAAAAAAGTTTTTCAATTAAAACAAGAAATTTATGTCCTAACTTACTACTACTTGGTTGAACGGTGTGCGTGTGTGTGTATGTGTGTGTGTGTGTATGTGTGTGTGTGTGTGTATGTGTGTGTGTGTGTGTACCAATTGATTTTTTAATTTTTTTGTGGTTTCTATTATTATTTTTATATAATTGATGTTAGGGCATTTTTATAGCCACTCTTTAGAGCTTTATAATAAAACAATTTCTGTTTTCATAGAATATGTTTTCATTGACAGAAAGTATACTCATTCTTTTTTTCAATATACCTTAATATATTGAAAAATGAATAAGTATAAATGAATAAGTACAAATGTGCCTGAGCGAGCGTCTACAATGGGGATTGGCTAGCCGCCCTACTAGACAAGAATCCTCGAATATGAGTGGTCAGGTATTACATATATATACATATATATATATATGTGTGTGTGTATTTATATTTTACTTATATTTTATATATTTACATATTTATATGAATGCAATAGTGGATATGTAAGTATGTAGATAGAAATTGTAAAAAATATTTGTATATAACTTTGTATATCTATGTAAATGTGAATCTATATACTTGCATATATATCAAAGACGTGTACCATATTTGAAACTACATTTTAGAAGCGTGTATTTGTATTTAAATATTTATATGTTTCCGTTTTGATGTATGTAAGTGTGTGTATATATATATATATATATATATATATAAATATATATATATATATATGGTTGACTCTCCCGTTGTATTCGACGTATGAGGGTCAAGCGGCTCAGTTCCTAGGAACCGCGAGCCAAACACCAGCATATATGATTTGATTATAGAGGTGAAGGCTTTGTGCAGAACCAACCACACTTTTTGAAGGGCCGGATAGAGAAACCTGCTGCACTAATTGCCACAAGGTCCCCAAACGACCCTCCGCAGATTTTGAATTCAGAGTAGTCTTTCTCCTAGACCAGTTTCCATCCAAGGCTATAGACACCAAGTCTGACCTGCTATTTAGCCATATCTGGAGAGAGAAGATGAGGATTAACACTTTTCGTAAGGTTATTAGCACGTAAGTGAATGCAATGGAATTCGAACTCGGCTCTCCGATTCCTCAATTCGAACCGCTATCTACTACTCTCTCTTTATATATATATATATATATATATAGTCAAACCTAATGAGCCAGACACACCTACCAAGGTTTCACTTAGGCAGATCGTCAGCCGACCCTGACGATCTGCCTAAGTGAAACCTTGGTAGGTGTGTCTGGCTCATTAGGTTTGACTAGGTTTGCTCTACGCTTGTATTGAGCTCTTTAGTTAGTTGTTTACTCGTATCGGGGTTTTTTCTTTGGGCCTTGAACCTGTATCTGTGCGATTATTTTCGACAGACTTTCATGTTCCTGGCTCTTTCTTTTTTTAAAACCTTTTTTTCCTTCGTGATTGATTTGGCTGTTGTTAAATCAAGAGTTCGAAGGTTTTTCGACACGAGTTTAGTTACCTATATATATATATATATATATATATATATGAAGAAATATAGTCTTAAAGTGTGCTATATTTATGGGATAAAGTGCTCTGATATATATATATATATATATATATATATATATATATATATATATATATATATATATATATATATATATATATAAAATTTAATAAATTCTTTGGATGTACATATATTTATATTCTGTGTATAATATATTATAATATATATATAGGTAAATTCAAGTTGAAATATATCATAAATTCTTAATTGATATGTTTATTTACTTTTTATTAATAATAATCCCCTCCAAAATAAATAGTAAATAATTATTTTTCGAAGAAGTAAGGCTCGCTATAGCTTTTGCTTTAAAAAATGCTTACAGTTGAAATGTTTTGAATTTACAAAAACGCATATACATACTCGTAGACAACTTAACCACCTGAAGATGGTCTAAGATGAGGCTGAAAGTACTTGGGAAAATAAAAACTATTTGAAAGAAAATTTTGGTATTTTTCTTACACAATTTTCTAAGACTACTAAGAAATTAATCCGTGAACTCGAAAGGATCATAACGAAAACTAATCGACATGATATGACTCAATTATTTGACCAAACCTGTTTGAATCAAAATATGCTGCCTAAATATACACAATATATATATATATATATATATATATATATATATATATATAAATATATATATATATAAAAGTGAACATAGAAGTCAACACTTGGAGGCGACAGTCTGTTTCATGCTAGATGCAATCGTTAGGCCTGATGATTGCATCGAGCATGAAACAGACTGTCGCCTCTAAGTGTTGACTTCTATATTGACTTTTACATTTACACACGCTCTATCTCTGATATTGAGCACTTAATCCCATAAATATAGCATACTTTAAGACTATATTTCTTCATATATATATATATATATATATATATATATATATATATATATATATATATATATATATATATGCATATATAAATAAAAAGGAAAGAACAGTAAGATATAAAATCCGGTGTCCTTATAGATATTTTTATTTTTACACAATAGTGCTCAATGTAAATTTAAATTTACAGACCATTAATATTATAAATTAATAGATTTAAAATATGGTTTTACCGCTACACAGTGATAACCATGTTTCAGAAATGGAAGCTAAAGCCCTTGAATTTAATTTTGTTATTAAACCAATGACATTAGTTCCATTTTCTCATCAAGCGAAATTTGGAGTAACTTACTTTTTAAAATTTACGGTTGTTAACGGCACTGCAAAGATTCATAATTGAGGGTTTCCAAGGTTACCGATAAATACATTCATCTAGACAAGGGGTGGTAGAGGGTTCAATTTTTTAATTTTCGTTGTATCAGTTAATAGTTACATTTGAAAGCGGGGTTATGTTTACTTTAGGGATGGGTAGGGATGTATCTTTTAACAAATTCTGACATCCGCTAAATTCATGTCATCTGGGTTTTTTTCTAACGGCAAAAATTCTTATGGTATTTTTTCTATTTGTATATTTAAAGATTTTGAGGGACTGTTTAGGTTAGAATATGTTTTATCCACCTTTCTAAAAAGTTATTTTTAATATTTAATATACTATACTTCTTTTTAAAACCAAGTAAAAGTATTAGAATTACTTACAGTATTTAAAATTATTTATTCTTATCGAGTATAAGTAAATATGTATATTGCCAGATTATTATTATTATTTTTTTTTATGTAAACTTTATGACAATGACGGCAAAGGTGGCTAAATTATTTCACTAATTCAGTAAACTTTTATTTATAAATTTAGTAATATAAATTTCCCCATGTATGTACAAAGGACATTTAATGTTCAATATTATATTTTAACTTATTAATTTCATTTGACTTTAGGTGTTCACTTGGATTCTTTTCAGTGTTTGAATTGCTTTGAGAGAGGTGTTATGGTTAGAGTACGTTTTATTTAATTACAATTTTAAAAGATGTTTAGGTTAGAATCCGTTTTATTTAATTTCAATTTTAAAACATTTTAAAAAATTCTACTTTCAAATTTAACTTTTAAATTTAATCGGCTATATTTCTTTATAAACCAAGTAAATGTAATAGAATTACTTACATTATTTAAAATTATTTATTCCCATCAAATATGAGTATGCATATTATCAGGTAAGTATAGTAAGTTACTCCAAAATTCGCTTGATGAGGAAATGGAACTAATGTCTTTGGTTTAATAACAAAATTAAATTCAAGGGCTTTAGCTTCCATTTCTGAAACATGGTTATCACTGTGTAGCGGTAAAACCATATTTTAAATCTATTAATTTATAATATATATATATATATATATATATATATATATATATATATATATATATATATATATATATATAGATATATAGACTTATACACACACCCACGCTAATATACACGCTTACACATATCATACTCACTCACTCCCTAAGAACCAAATAACACACACACACGCACTTAACAGAGACACATCCCCTTTCCAGGAACCAATAAACTGTCAAAATGACCAAAGGAATTCAGAGCAGCATGAATCCATCCAGGTCTTATCTTAGATAACAACTTAAAAGTGATTGTTTAACTAACACAGAGACTGACGAAAATTCATGTTAAAAAATTAAAAAAACAAATGAAAACTACAGACAAAAGTACATTTCCCCCCATTAAGACATTCATATCTGTAGTTCGCCACTACCAGGAAGCAGAAAATTATTTTTCTCCTGATGATGGCCATGTTGGCCGAAACTAGTCGAGGAATCTAAATGAAATAATAATAAAAACGAAGGAATATTAATATACAACCCAGTGTGTCTGAAGCTTTTAATTTCTTCATATTTTTATTGTTCAATATATATACATTATATACATATATATATATATATATATACATATATATATATATATATATATGTATATATATATATATATATATATATATATATATATATATATATATATATATATATATATATATATATATATATATATATTATGATGAAAATGCAGAGTCACTTTCAATATGTCTATACTACTATTGATTAAACGAAATAAATATGATCATGACGTTTATTTAATCTGTCATGGCGCCACAATGAAGGTCCACTCAATAAAAAATCATGACACCTGCGAATTATTCGCAAAATATATATCTACAATATCTGCCTAATTAACATATATACACATTGAACGTTTACAGGTAGATATTAAACGAATGCAAAGACCAGGTAAACATTCTTTTTTTTATAATTATCCATTAATCTTTAACAAATAATTTTGAAGATTAAATTATTTTTTGACATTAGAAATAAAGAATAAAACATATCATTTTAGGGCACTTGTTAATTATTTCTTTCTTAGGAAAAGACAACTCTCCTAAAAATGTAATTCTGCCCAAAATGCAGTTCTCCCTAAAATACACGTTCTGGGTATGACGATAAACTACATCCGGCAGCAAGGCCTCTGATCGGAAGATTGGAAGTTTTGAGGATCGTGGAACAACAGCAATTAAGCGGTGGTTCCAGGTCTACCCTGACTCGGAGTGGTAGCACCTGTTAGGGTCCCAGCTATGGGAAAATGGTGAACTCTCAAACTGGGGACAAGATATTATGAAAGTATAAAAATAAATTTTTATAATAAAAATACCAGCAATATATTTTTGTAAAAAAATATTGCCAGTAATACATTTGACTCCCGACCAAAATCCTCTTTACAAAAATATGTCAATGAAACTTGATTTACAAACTGATTTCTTACAAAGAATACATATTCTATTCTTACGATTCTATCTTAAAAATCTTATCAGAATAAAATAACCCATTGAGGTGGATATGCCGTAAAACAAAATAAACGAAACCAAATTTAAAATTCAGTTCTCTTGAAATTCAGTTCTCCTCAAACTACACCTTTTTTCGAAATACCTGTCATTAAAAATTGGATAAAAATTTGAATTTAATAAAAAAAAAACACTTTTTAGAAAATCATTTTCCAAATACATTGTCAATATTTCTCGGATAGTTTGAAAATCTCAAAATAGCGATGATCAATTTTTCTTCGTTTTCACCAAATTTTTTCTTCAAATCAAAGTTTCTGTTTCGTATGTTTTTTTTTTTTCTATTTCAAAGAAAGCAACACAGCCAGTCAAAATTTTTCTTTTTATCATCAATATTAAGCATAACTTTTTCTTTCTACTTTCTTCTTCCCATCTGCAATGGGAATTTGGTGTTGTTACGCAAATCGGTCAAGGGAGGTAATCGACTGTCTTGTACTTTTTGTGTTGCAACTTCCGTCTGTCGGATTCATTTCCGCTCAGTTAAGCAAAGCAGAAAGACGAAATTATCGCAATATTTACAATTAAGCACGGGGAATGCAAGCAGCAACTGGAAACGAAAAACATGAGTAATTATAGGTGGAGATTGCTTTACGAGCATATGTGCACACACACACACACACACACGTGCGCGCGCGCACACACACACACAAACAGACACACACATAGACACACACATAGACACACATAGGGAGGAGCGTGTGCGTGTGTGTATATGTGTGCGTGTGGTTAATGAGCACTTCTATTCCTATCTCGATAAGTGTATATGGCTCTGATATTAAAGACGAGAGAGAGACAAAGAAAGCGAGAGAGAAAGAAAGAGCGACAAAGAAAGCGAGAGAGAAAGAAAGAGAGACAAAGAAAGCGAGAAAGAAAGAAAGAGCGACAAAGAAAGCGAGAGAGAAAGAAAGAGAGACAAAGAAAGCGAGAGAGAAAGAAAGAGAGACAAAGAAAGCGAGAGAGAAAGAAAGAGCGACAAAGAAAGCGAGAGAGAAAGAAAGAGAGACAAAGAAAGCGAGTGACAAAGAAAGCGAGAGAGAAAGAAAGAGAGACAAAGAAAGCGAGAGACAAAGAAAGCGAGAGAGAAAGAAAGAGAGAGAAAGAAAGCGAGAGACAAAGAAAGCGAGAGAGAAAGAAAGAGCGACAAAGAAAGCGAGAGAGAAAGAAAGAGAGACAAAGAAAGCGAGAAAGAAAGAAAGAGCGACAAAGAAAGCGAGAGAGAAAGAAAGAGAGACAAAGAAAGCGAGAGAGAAAGAAAGAGAGACAAAAATGGCGAGAGAGAAAGAAAGAGCGACAAAGAAAGCGAGAGAGAAAGAAAGAGAGACAAAGAAAGCGAGAGACAAAGAAAGCGAGAGAGAAAGAAAGAGAGACAAAGAAAGCGAGAGAGAAAGAAAGAGAGACAAAGAAAGCGAGAGAGAAAGAAAGAGAGACAAAGAAAGCGAGAGAGAAAGAAAGCGAGACAAAGAAAGCAAGAGAGAAAGAAAGCGAGACAAAGAAAGCGAGAGAGAAAGAAAGAAAGAGAGACAAAGAAAGAGAGAGAGGAGAGTAAATAAATTGTAGATGAGGATTGCTTTAAGAGCATACGAGCGGGGATAGCCGGCGTTGCCCGGACGATTTCTGAATAATCGTTTATTATTGACAATTTATTTATATTTTTCAGCCATCTTATGGAACATAATTGTTTATTCAATCTTTAAATTTCATTGATTTCTTTTTTTTTTTTTTTTGCTTGTTACAAAACAACTAAATTTTGGAAAATACCACACTACCACTACTACACCCTGTCGGGGGTGGGGGACTTAAGGCTCTCACCATCCACATTTTTCGATTTAGATACTAACATGAATACTCTGTTGATGTTGTTTTCAAACAAATGAAACTTGGATAAAAATTTAATAACCTTTTTTCAAATTATCAATAAAAAAGTAAATAAACTTAAATTAAGATATATTTGAGCATTTAATTTAATTTAATCAATTTTTCAAGCAAAAACTATAGCGAATCTTACTTCTACGGAAAATAAATACAGGGTGACCCCCCAAAACGGGAACTTTTTAACAATCCAATAAAACCAAAAGTAATGGAAGAAAAATATTTAATTCATAGTAATTGAAACCTTAAAACATGCCATTTAAGAAACAATGATGGAATTTTCATTTTAAAAAAAATTACGTCCTGTAGATGGCGTCCTCCTGTACGAATGCATTCTTGAAATCTGCTGTTAAGATTCCTCATTGACTGCTGCAACATCTCAGCTGGGATACTGTGAATTTCATTCTCGTTACTAAAATGGCGAAATGTTTACTTGCTCAAGGTCACTGTCTCGCAGTGTTGCCACTTGCTCATGTCTGGCAATACGCACTTAAAAAATTCCCGTTTTTTTGGGTCACCCTGTATATATATATATATATATATATATATATATATATATATATATATATATATAATATATATATATATATATATATATATATATGTGTGTGTGTGTGTGTGTGTGTGTGTGTGTGTGTGTATGTATCAAACTAAAAATAATGAACAGTTAGATTTATAATTCCGACTTCTGTAATTTATTTAATCAGTCATACATACATACATACATACATACCAATTTCTCAAGCAAAAACTATAGCGAATCTTACTTCTACGGAAAATAAATACAGGGTGACCCCCAAAAACGGGAACTTTTTAACAATCCAATAAAACCAAGAGTGATGGAAGAAAAATATTTAATTCATAGTAATTGAAACCTTAAAACATGCCATTTAAGAAACAATGATGGAATTTTCATTTTTTTAAATTACGTCCTGTAGATGGCGTCCTCCAAGACGAATGCATTCTTGAAATCTGCTGTTGAAATTCCTCATTGACTGCTGCAACATCTCAGCTGGGATACTGTGAATTTCATTCTCGTTACTAAAATGGCGAAATCTTTACTTGCTCAAGGTCACTGTCTCGCAGTGTTGCCACTTGCTCATGTCTGGCAATACGCACTTAAAAAATTCCCGTTTTTTTGGGTCACCCTGTATTTACTATTTATTTTGGAGGGGAATTTGGATTTTTTAAGTAAATAAAGTTTTACTTTTAAACATTACATTAAAGAAGCCAAAATTTCTCTGTAAATGATTTTTCTGACTATTTTGAAAAAGAGTAGAATCAAGTACGATAAATTGAGAATCTAGTTTTCAAAAGCGATTGTTTAGATTTAAAGTTATATTTGTATTTGAAAAGTAAAGAAAACCTTTAGTTAAATAAAAATTAGGAGAGACAGACATTATTAACGGTCAACATTAGTCGTGTTGAATATTTGTTTTACGAATTTAACTATATTTAATTTAAATTAATTGTCGAAAAAATAAGTCTCGCTATAGACTGTTTGCTTTAATAAAACTTAATTTAAAATGATTTACTTTTTTTTAATGTTAGTACCCCCCCACCAAAAAAAAACAGTGAAGTTCATTTTTTAAATATTGAATAAAAATTTTTTCTAAAAGATGGCCGAAAAGTATTAATAAGTCAATAATACCCAAATACTCATAAAAACAAGTGCCCTTTAGGGTCATACTGAGTCTGTATATACAGACAAACCTCTCATCAACGGACTAATAGAGTGGGGGAAAAGGGAGGTCCGTTAAAGCCGATTGTTCATATTTTTGAGTTATAAAATCACTATAGTAACTACCAGTAGTTATGATCATAATGTAAATACTATAAACATGTATATATGACATAAATAAATATATACTTAATATAGATATATTAATCAAAATAACAAAAATAATAGATTTCTCACGGGTACTTTCTTACGCACACTCTAATGTATCGTACTTTCCGTCTTTGTTTACAATTGAAAGGCCGGTCACCGTCGCCAAGTGGTCACTTTGAGAACTAATACGACTCGTTCTACTAAGCACACAAAATTTGAAATAGATCGCTGACAATTTGGAAGGGAAAGTGTACGGTTATAGAAACTAAATACTTGAGAATCTTCCAGAACTTTAAAAATATAAAACCAACACAAAGAAAAATGGCGGTGTCCCCACATTTTTCGAACGCTAAGCGACTCCTAATTGTTGTTAGGATAGGTTCCGACAGACGGCACATATGAGGCACGTCGGAGGAGGCAAACAAAAACCTTTAAAAGTTCGCCTCAACTGTCATACGTTTTGAAGGGTTCCTATAGATATTCAGATAGGGCTCTTATATTTATTCACCCATCTCTCTATAGCGTTGGAAATAAACCTTCCTGAAGGGCATTGATTAGGGATTTGCTGTTCCAGGACAGTTCTAGCAACACAGTTGGTCGAAGAGTCTGTTGAACAGACGTTTTATTCAGGTAGGTAACACTAGTAGATTGATCATGGTACACTGGTTAGCTTCGTTTCGTAGCGACATATGGCACAGTGGATAAAGGCGTTAGTTAAATCTAGTGACAGGACCCAAAGAGTTGTGAGTTCAATACCTCGTTAAGGCAGTGGAGAACTTGGAAAGGTGAATTAACAGGAAATATCTGATATCCATTAGACATGGTACATGGAACTAGAACAGTTTACCCCAGCGAGCTAAATAAAGGGTTGAGTTCGACATTACAACCACCTGAAGAAGACCGGAGCGTACAACGGCCGGAACGTTGTGATAAATATGGCAACAAAGATGAGGGCAATAGTTTGAATAATATAAATAGTGTACATAATACCTCATCTCATAAATATAGACAGATACTGAAAGGCCGAAACGTTGTAATAAGTATGACGACAAAGATGAGGACAATAGTCCGAATAATGTAAATAGTGTACATAATACCTCATCTCAGAAATATAGACAGATACTGAAAGGCCGAAACGTTGTATAAATATGGCGACAAAGATGAGGACAATAGTTCGAATAATGTAAGTAGTGTATATAATACCTTATCTCAGAAATATAGACAGTTCAGTACTCGTTTTTTTATCTCTTTTTACGAGATTTTCCTATTTCTGAATACTTAGCTTTTGGAAGGCATGTTTCGCTAATCCAATGCGCCTTCAAATTTAGGTCTCGCATTTTCCGTTCTCTGTTAAACCACTTCCTAGATATTTAAAACTTTTGTACTTGCTTGTTATTTGGCATCTCCAATTTGTAATTCGGATATTGTCATATTTGTATATCTCTTTACTGACTACAATATATTATGTCTTTTTACGATTAATCTTTAGTCCTTTCTTCTCGCTTTCCTTTACTATCCCCCATGCCCGTGTTTTCCTTTCTGTATCTACTGTCAACACTGTGTCATCTTCCTATTTAATGCTGTTAGGTTTGTGGCCTCCACAAATGAATCTTCGTAGGAATTCTAATTCTTTCAGTATTGCTTCACTCTAAAGGTCGAATAGATCTGTTGAGAAGACACATCCTTGTCTTACGTCCCCCCTTTATATTTTTGTATATTTACTGATTTTATTTTCTATCCGTATGCAGGCTGTTTTGCCCCCGTATAAGTTCTAGGTTATTTTAATACCCCCCCCCCCTTGATGAGAAAAACACTTTCTCTCTTTTTACGGTTGATGGCTCAGTCCCTTTCTATCTAGTCTAGAAGGTCCGGTAGTTTTCTTTCTGAGTCAGCTATCAACACAGAGGTCATCTGCGCATCTTTTATTGTTAAGATTACGCCCACCGATAATAATTCCTGGTAGGGTCTCCAGTTCCTTTAGGATAGCGTGGCTGTAGATGTTGAATAAATCTGAGGAGAAGACCCATCCTTGTCTTTCGCCCCTGTCTATTTTCGTGTAACTTTTCAATTCATTTTCTAACCATATGCAGTATAAGTTCTAGATTATTCTAACATCCTTTCCAAATAGATATTGTCTTCCTAACAGTTCAAATAGATCCTTGTGACGTACAAGAATAAAAAAAGGAAATCAGCTGGCGAAGGCCGTCATATTTATTCTATGAAAGAAGCAATAACAAGAAAGGATATTCATCCGATTAAATCGTTGAGTCATGTCTAAGCAAATTTTTCCCAATGATGTCAGTTGATGTTTAGTCACTCGGAGCAAACAGAACATTCACAAAAGAAATGGATGTATATAAAATCACTATTAAATCCTTTCAAGATGAGCACTTTTTACAAACGCTTTTAATAAAAAAAATTCATTGTTTCATTTCTTGTCGATATTCATTGCATTCTGTTGCTCTACTTTTTAACGTGATTTAGTCACGATGACTGGCGATGGGACGACAGGGGCGATTTAAAGTTTTCCTACCTAGTATTCCGAGCCAAGAAAAATGTCCCTTACCTTAAACTTGAAATTTACTTGAAATATAAGATTAAGTGATTCCCCTAAATATATTAATATGTGATCGATAATTAATTTAAAAAGTAACTGGTTATATTTTATTCATATTTTGGTATTTAATTCTAACGTCTTCAGAATAATAAAAGCTGGATTACGAATTTTTTAAGGAACAAAAGTTATAAGATGAATAAATAAGAATAAATGGATTAAAAGATGTCGTTTCATTTGTTTTTTTACGGATTATCAATTTTTTATGGGTTACTTAAAGCCGAATCAAATTTTGGATTATAAGATCCTTTTTTTTTCGAGTGAATAAGGCATTAACCCTCTTTAGATAACACTGGTTTTTCCACATGCAAAAAAACGTAGTCGACCGTAGTTGCGATCATATGAGTCGATTCGAACGATCCTTTCCTTAGCGGCATATTATGTGCGACGTCAGGGATACATACAGTTTTGAATTCAGATTTTACCTTCTCCTAGACAGGTTGTCATCCAAGGCTATAGAACCCAGCCTGTTCTCTTATTTTACCCATAGCTGGAGGGAGAAGAGATGGATTCATACCTTTCGCAAGTCTATTAGCACGGAAGTGAATGTAATGAACTCAATTGGAATTCAAACTCAGCTTTCCGATCCCTCAATCCGAGCCGTGATCGAGTGACACCTACAATACAAGTCCTACTATTTAACCCATAAGTGGGGAGAAAGAAGTGATAGATTCATAAATTTTCCAAAGGCATTTGCTCGTAATTAAATGTATAGAATTCGAAATCCATTACACTACCAGTACAGCCGGCATTAATAATAATAACAATAATGATAATAATAATAATGATAATAATAATAATAATAATAATAATAAAGATGTGTGAAGAAATGCAAATAAATCATAATACACTTAGTGCAGCGCCAAAGTACCTAGAAAATAAGAAAACAAAAGCAAATGCAATCTACCAAATGCAAAAACGATGGCAAGATAAGCCTCTTCATGGTCAATACTCTGCCCGTCCCAAACAAGTTCATGTAGACAAATCCCGCACCCATCAGTGGCTACGTAGTGCAAAATTAAAAGCTGAAACCAAAGATTCTATTCTTGCTGCACAGGATCAATGCTTACTAACTAGAAATTACCAAACACACATACTGAAAAAGTTTGTTAACCCCAAATGCTGATTCTGTGATAAATATCCAGAAAAAATTGAACATCTTGTATCAAGTTGCACAGTGTTATCACCCATTGAATATAAAAATCGGCATGATAGGGTGGGGGTCCAATATATGCACTGGAAAATATGCAAAAATTGTCATGAACGTCACCCAAACCAGGTTCCAAAGATCGGACCAATTTTATGAGATTTTACAATACACACAGACATAACAATCAATTCTATTCGTCTAGTCATCGGGGTCGAAGAACACAAGAACAGAATGTGCTTTCTTATTGACATGGTAGTTCCAGTGGATTGTAACTTATCTTTGGAGATCTTCAAAAAACTTTTCCATTTCAAAATACAAAGATCTTGAAGTGGAAATCTAAAAAATGTGGCCCATGAGGACATCAATAATTCCTATTGTAGATGGAGCCCTCGGATTAATTGGAAAAAAAGTTTCGATAGGTTCACTGAAGAGGTTCCTGGTAGTTCATGCCTTAAATTAAGACAAAAGATCGTACTCACAATTACAACTCACACATTACGAAGAGCTTTATGAAAAATGAGTGTGATCTTATGGTTTTTTTTTTGTTTTACAAAAATGATCATTGGAGAATGTTATGAAGTAATTTCTGACCTTAGGTCTCTGGTTGGGACCCGAAGGAAATGTGTGTTCAACAGAAATCATAGGAAGAAATAAAAATAATAATAATAATAATGAGGTAATGAAGGAAACGTTAAAATAGTAATAAATACAATATATTAATTTTTCCCTTCTTGATAACTTATGTCGCTCACTTCCATCGTAGATAAAAAGAAAAGTTCTTTAAAAGGAACGCCATTTACAATTGCCTCGAAGTAAAGAAAAAAAAAAGCAAATGGTTTCTCGTTTTTTTGGTAGCGAATTTCTCTGTCGTGCTTGTTAATTCTTCATGAAACACAGGGCGATTAAGTGGCCAAGTCAAGAAGAAAAATCACAAGTAGATGTTTTCTTTCCTTTTCATCTCTTTTGATGTTGAAATATTGCGCTGGCATCTGCATAATCGGCTAATTAGCGGATGTAAATAGGTTTTCTTCTTTTGAAAAGTCACTGCGGCTTTAAATGCCGAGGGTTGGGGTTTTTTGCGGTAACGTGTCCGATGGACATGTTGTTTATCATAAAAGAGCAGCGTTGTTATCGATTATAGAGCGAAGAATATTAAAGAAAATAGGCGTAAATTCTAGCGAATTAAAGAACAACTACTGACAAAGGCTCTTCTGCTTCATGCATTACCGATTCCTTTAATGTTGAGATTCCATTTATTGCTACAAATTTTTGAAAAAAAAACCAAACAAAAACAGTTGTTTACAGTTTTATAAAAAATATAGGAAATTCTTCAATAAAAACAAAGGCAAATTATCTATATAGTGAACAATATGTTTTTATTCCTATTTCCTTGTCCGTACAAATACATCCGTCTTTCAGATAATATTTAGCAACCTGGTCTTACTACCAGGCAACGAGTAAAATCATTGTTACGATATTTTACGCGAGGCTTAACCGACGCTCCTCGAACCGAGCAAGCATCATGTTACTATAGCAATATATGAAGATGTTATTTAGTTCCTTTTATAAACGCGTATCATCTCTTAGAAATTTAAATACAGGGCAGGGAAGGAGTCTGAAAGTTCATAGGCTAACTATGAAGGAATGATACTAGAGCTGGGAAATCTTGTATTAATTTACATTTGTTCTTATTAATAACTGCATTGTTTATCTCCAGATAAACTAACATCTGGCTATTAAAGGAAGACTTAAACGCTAATTAGTAGCGACTGGACAAAATTTGGCATAGTGGTGAAAAAGTCCTTAGCTCCAAGAATATTCATGCTGGTAGGGTTACTACATTGGGGGATGGATTTCCAACCTTATCGACAGTGCAAAAGAAGGCACCTAAATTTAGGAAGGGAAGGGAGAGTTTTGAAGATGACTCAAGGTCTGGACGTCCCGTAGCTGCCACCATCGAGGAAGACATTGATCGTTTTCACTATATGGTGATGGATGACAGACCATTGACAATTAATCAAATAGCCAATGCTATTAGCATATCCATCTATTCTTGCATTTCTTGCACAATTATCTTGGCCTGATAAAGTTTTTTTGCTCGGTGCTTGCCACATTGTCTGACACCTGATCAAAATCTCGCCAGTCTGATCACATCATGGGAAAATCTGATATTGTTTGAAGCAGATACAGCTTGTTTCTTTGAACTTTTCCTGACCCAGGATTAGTATTGTGTTCACCACTTTGAGACAGAGACAAAGTGGAAAGCAATGGGGTAGAAAAATCACTCCTGACCTGCTCGAAAGAAGGCCAATGTCATTTCATATGCAGAAAATGTGGTGTCCGCAGAAATTTTGGGTATAAAAGAGATTGAGTTCAAAATGGCCATACCATCAATGGAGAGTACTAGGCCATCTTGCTGGGGTAGATACGAAAGGCTATCAGGACCAAACACAGTAGGTTACCATTTCTTTCTGCGGTAGACCAGTTGCCATCCGAGTTTACCTATATCACTTCGAGGGAGAGGAATAAGATTCATACCTTTCCCAAGCTTATTAGCACGTGAGTGAATGTAATGGATTTAACTGGAATTCGAACTCGGCTCTCCGATTCCTCAATCCGAGCCGCTATCCATTACTCCACCGTGCATCCTCGTATATACAATAAGTGTTGCTTTCGAGTACCCAATGAGGATCGAACTCATTACTCAGTCATAATTGATCTAGCGAGATAAGCTTGCTAACCATTACACAACGTGGAAGTAGTGCTCCTTCGCATCTTTGTCTCTCTCTCTCTCTTTCTCTACCTCTGTCCGTCTGTATGTTTCTCTTTCTCTCCTTTCTCTCTCTCTCTCTCTCTCTCTCTCTCTCTCTCTATATATATATATATATATATATATTACAGACGCGTACTTAAACTGTTTCTTACAGGCTATGAATAACTTTGACGCAACAGAAAGAAAGCCACAATCTGAACAACTTGAAACATCAAACACTAATGCCGGCTGATGTTCAAAGAGGCGCGCATAAAAAGGCGTACAAGACTGCCGCAACGGGCCAAGGGGTGAAGAGGCAAAGTAGAAAATAGTTTCATAAGCGAGATACACACAGAGAGAAAGATTCTTTTCATATTTGAGCATCTTAAACACGCTCTATCTCCGTAAAGATGAGCAAATAAAAGACAAAAACAAAAAAGAGATGAAAGAAAAGAACACATAAAAGGAAAAGAAAGGTGGGAGGAGTAAGAGCATGAGGAGGGGGAGGAGGAGGTTTGAGCATAGGTAAGAATTTTTACTCTGTTGGTCTTCGAGTTGAGTACCGTTTCCAATGACGGTACTGTGTGTGATAAGAACCATGTGGCGATGTCGGGTGGTAGGTTCTGGTGGAGGGTAATTCATGCACAGGGTTCAAAGAATAAAACCTAAACGAGTTTTAAAGTGGCCGAAGCCATTGTTTCCGGTGCCAAAATGAAGAATGACAGATGGTATAATTAGAGAGAATAGAGTTGGGGAGCTTGGCGCACACGAATTCATTAGGCAAAATGCATCCTTGGTATTCAGAAATTAATTGTGCCTAATCTAACAGTCGCATCTGCTAGCATAGTTTTCACAGCACATAATGAGGAGGAGGGTACCACGTCGTGCCGTAATGTTGAGCAAAACAATCCCCTAAAATACTACAGAGTAATCAGTTCGATCTCCACTCAGTGTTCTATGGATGAGATTTTGGGGCCAAAAATTAACTTAATTCTAGTAAATAGAATATACAGGGCTGTTCGATAAAAATGACTTACCTGATTTTTTTTACTAAAAGTATTTTTTGTCTATTGTTTTTGGGGTTAAAATAATTTTTAATCTTACTAATATAAAGACCACTTCCCGACCAACTAGGAAAAAAATTAATTCACCCTAAGGTATTCAATTGATAATTATAAATTTGGATAAAAATGAGATTCAGGAAAAGACTCTGCGCAAAAAAAGTGACTCATATATCGTATTCTAATGATTAAACTGGTAAATTTAAAGAGTTTTTGATAAAATAGTGAAAACTATTTTACAATACACCCAGAACAATATTCTAGAGAATTATAGAACAGCTTAAATTAAATCTAGAGTATTCCAGAATATTCCAGAAAGCCTCATACAGTATAAAACAGCTTGAAATAGCCACTCAAGTCACTAACCAGATGAAAGGGTACAAACACGCATCAGAACCACTTAAGGCATCTATTATTGCCCTCTCAAAAGCAAGCTAGTCTACGAGAGAAATTGCAGAAATTGCTATAACCTCGCAATCAACTGTCTCTCGAGTTCTTAGGGCACATAATGATGCCACTCCTGCTCCAAGGAAGGAAACAAGAGAACGAAAGAAAAAGAACTGGCAGGGTAATCAAGAGAGAAGTTGCGAAAAATAGGACTATAACTAGCCAAGAAATTGCAGCCAGTCTAAGCGAAGTGCAAGGTGTTAGTCTTGCCTCTGCAACAGTCCATCGGTTGCTGTTAGGACAAGGCTACAAATCTTGTACACGAAGGTTTAAGCCGCTAATAAGCAAAGCCAACAAAGCCAAGAGACTTGAATGGGCTCACTATTACAAAAATTTCACCGAAGAAGACTGGAAGAATGTTCTCTTCTCCGATGAAACGAAAGTTGAGCTAAATTCAAAGGATAAGGTGAGTCACTTTTATCGAACAGCACTGTATATAGTATATAAATGACAAAAAGGCTCGGCGATTAAGCTTTTTATTCTTTTTTTCTTGTGTTCGTATAAATGTTTTCTTTTCTGGACATAAAGTGTAAAATATGTCTGAATGTGTAGAACATGTTTGATATAAAGAACATTCGTCTTTAATAAAACATATATATATATATATATATATATATATATATATATATATATATATATATATATATATATATATATATATATATGAAGAAATATAATCTTAAGATGTGCTATATTTATGGGATAAAGTGCTCAATATCAGAGATAGAGCGTACGTAAATATAAATATAAAGGTAAACATTGAAGTCAACACTCAGAGGCCTTCGTCCATTTTCAAGAGATATTCAATAACTTATAATAGTAATAATGTTACTGTATATTTCTTGAAAAGGAAACAATAATTTTATGTTTCGAAACAGAGATGTCCGTATCGCGATGAAAAAATAGTTTTAAACAATAATATATATATATATATATATATATATATATATATATTACTTCTAACGTCACAGCAAGCAAGGTTCTACTTTTTTCTTTTTGAGGAAGGCACATACTCTTCATTTGATTATTTTCTCGAAAATTTTCATATCTTCTCAGTTTTTTATCCTAATATAAACAAAGCAAATTGTAAAGAAATAGTATATGCATTTTTAATCTGACATTATATATATATATATATATATATATATATATATATATATATATATATATATATATATGTATGAAGAAATATAGTTTTAAAGTATAGTGTATTTATGGGATAAATTTCTCAATATCAGAGATAGAGCGTATGTAAATATAAAAGTGAATATTGGACTCAACACTCTGAGGTGACAGGCTGTTTCCTGGTAAACGCAATCATCAGGCATGTTGATTGTTTAGCATAAAACAATCGCCTCTAATTGTTGACTTCAATGTTCACTTATATATATATATGGTTGTATTTTCAATCTGACATTATATATATATATATATATATAAATATATTTGGGTATTTAGGCAGCAATCCTTCTTTCATGCACATTTCATTAAAAATGACTGACAATGTGCCTTTATTTAGTTTTTAATATAATTTTTCTTGCGATCTAATAATGTTTTTCTTTTCAGATGATAAATTATATAAAAACTGTCCGAATATTCCTTGAACATGGACATAATATCTTGACCGTGTTTTGAAAAAAATTGATACATTTTTATAAAACATACATATAACAAACTATTTCTAATTCTAACAGTTGAAATATAATCCTTGAAAATGGCTAAATATATAGCCGAAAGCGCTCGGATAAAAAGAACATTCGGACAGTTTTTATATAATTTATCATCTGAAAAGAAAAAACATTATTAGACCGCACGAGAAATTATATAAAAAACTAAATAAAAGCACCTTGTCAGTCGTTTTTAATGAAATATATATATATATATATATATATATATATATATATATATATATATATATATATATATATATATATATATATATATATATATATATGTGTGTGTGTGTGTGTACGTATATATATATATATATATATATACGTACACACACACACACACACACACACACACACACACACACACACACACACACACACACACACACACACACACACACATATATATATATATATATATATATATATATGAATAAAGACGAAAACCTATCTTAGTGGACGCGTTTCATCCTCTGATTTGAATATTTTCAAAATTTTTTAATTTAAGAGACGCTCATTAATATTCATCAGGTTAACTGAAAGGATTAAGTATATTCTGTTTTTTATATTTTTATACTCATGAATATTGATTTGGGAAATGTGTGTGTGTGTGTGTGTGTGTGTGTGTGTGTGTGTGTGTGTGTGTGTATAAATTTACCTAAAAGTAGTTACCTTCACAGATTCAAGATGCATAAGGTTTAAATTAATTTAAAAAAATTACAAGATCTTTCTTGAAGCTTTTATTTTAGTTTTAATTTCAAACCAATAGATTAAATTAAATATATCAAGTAATCTGTATTTCAAAATTAAATTAAATTGACTGGAAGAAGTTTTCATTTTGAAATTTGCTAAAATTGTTGATTTTAGTGACGTTTAATCGCAATGTTATTCTCTTTATTAAAATTCTTCCAAAAATAAGATATACTTCGCTCAAATTTTGTTTAAGGAATATTAGCCGTTTTAAAGTTTAATAAATCTGATTTGAAACAAATATTACTTATTCTAAGTTGAAAACATCGCAGAAATGCTTTTTTAACAAGGCGGTAGCTGTTTATTTAAGGTGTTGAAATGTTTGAATGTGTGACTGACTGAAGTTTTTCTAATTTTTTTCTGTGCTGAGATATTTGTCAAATTTATTTGAGAGATATAACGTGAGCACCTTTTTTACCCAGTAATCTTGAAAATTTAGGAAAATATTCTCCATAATCTGATGTTTTATTGAATTTTAGGTATTTTGACTTTAAATTTTCTATAGTCATCACTTTTATTTTCTGATAACACTGTGTATGGATCACCGTATTTACAAAAATCGGCACGTTTATACACAAAATAATTTCAAAATTCTTTTTTAAAATATTGCGAGTCAATGAATTGTAGCAAGCTTTTCGACTTATGATTGTTAAATATAGTTTTTACTAGATAATAATATCACCTAACCGGGAGAAAGTAATAAGGAAATTTAAAAGAGTTAAAACTTTATAAATTATTGTATTTAAAATTAAAAAAAAAGATTTAATTGTCATAAAAATTCCATATTCATCGAATATTGTTATGACAATAGCTCCCATAATATATTTTATGTGTAAAAGCAATTGAAAGCTATAAATAATGTCTTAGTTTATTGCATTTTTTTATTTTACGACACGGATCAGATTTTCAGTAACTTGTATTTCTGTTTTACAAAAGAAAAGAAAGAAAGAAAGAAAAAAGAATAGAAGATTTAAATTCTTCAGGTTCTTCTGTTAATTAATATAAACACTAAGCGTTAAAAAATTATTTTCTCAAAATTTCATAAAATTAAATAAGTGATGGGTAATAGATGTAAAAAAATGTTTTTAAGAAGATTTTCTAAAAATTAAACATTTCTAAAATAATTTAATTCATTTATGAATAAATCCTGAAAGTTCAATTAAAATCCGACAATTATTCGATATTTGCAACCATTACCAAATCAATTTGTTTTTCACCGCAAGAAAGACACTAAAATTTCTTATTCTAATCATTGGTTCCACTCTGGTAAGAAAAAAAAAGATTTTTAACCAGAATTTCGAACATTCTAAAAAGGATAAAAATATATATATATATAAAAATAAAAAAAATTAAAATTTACGGCATTTTTCATCATGCTATGCTAAATTTTTAGCGAATCGGTGGATGTACCTACCTAAAAGTTTATACGTTTTAGAAGCAAAATTCTCTATCTTACAAAAAATATTCGATCCCACAGAGGGCTTCTAAACGAACAATCAGGGCCAAGTAAATATCTGTGTTTTTGATGATATGTTGTAGAGATGTTTCCAGAAGGCCAGGTAAATATCTGTGTTTTTGATGATATGTTGTAGAGATGTTTCCAGAAGGCCAGGTAAATATCTGTATATGTGATGATATGTTGTAGAGATGTTTCCAGAAGGTCAGGTAAATATCTTTATTTGTGATGATATGTTGTAGAGATGTTTCCAGAAGGCCAGGTAAATATCTGTATTTGTGATGATATGTTGTAGAGATGTTTCCAGAAGGCCAGGTAAATATCTGTATTTGTGATGATATGTTGTAGAGATGTTTCCAGAAGGCCAGGTAAATATCTGTATTTGTGATGATATGTTGTAGAGATGTTTCCAGAAGGCCAGGTAAATATCTGTATTTTTGATGATATGTTGTAGAGATGTTTCCAGAAGGTCAGGTAAATATCTTTATTTGTGATGATATGTTGTAGAGATGTTTCCAGAAGGCCAGGTAAATATCTGTATTTGTGATGATATGTTGTAGAGATGTTTCCAGAAGGCCAGGTAAATATCTGTATTTGTGATGATATGTTGTAGAGATGTTTCCAGAAGGTCAGGTAAATATCTCTATTTGTGATGATAAGTTGTAGAGATGTTTCCAGAAGATCAGGTAAATATCTGTATTTGTGATGATATGTTGTATAGATGTTTCCAGAAGGCCAAGTAAATATCTGTATTTGTGATGATATGTTGTAGAGATGTTTCCAGAATGCCAGGTAAATATCTGTATTTGTGATGATATGTTGTAGAGATGTTTCCAGAAGGCCAGGTAAATATCTATATTTTCGATTTTCTCTATCATTTGAAAGCGATGTATCATAAATAAAGGCTGCTTACGAGATACTTTGTTTTGGGCACCTCGACGTGGTGTAATGGTTAGGAAAGTTGTCTCGCTAAAACAGCTACGACTGAATAGTGAGTTTGGTCCTCACTGGTTGCCCCATACTTTCGGCCATGTGCCACATCCAGCTACACTTAGATAATTAATATAATAGGGTACTTTGTTCACCCAAATTGCCAAAACCTGATCAAATGACAACACATCGTAATTCTTGGACAGCCCGAGAATTTTACAGCTGTCACTGATATTAAATCACGAATTATAAAATGGCTGCGAATTTGGACAAACGATATAAAAGAGGACTATTTTATCTCTCCAAATCATAAAAAAAGACGATTGGAATTTAAATTTTAATTTATCTATCTATCTATCTATCTATCTATCTATCTATCTATCTATCTAAATTAATGCTTTAAATTATTAACCATTTTTCAGAAGTTTTGATTGCTGCCATATTCTGATTCTTGGTCAAATCTCTGAGAACGGTCTTTTCTTTCTTTCTTTTTTTCTTTCTTTCTTTCTTTCTTATACCCTGGCACTTGGGTAGTTTATAAACATCTAACATCTGTTTACACACTTATCCCCCTTGCTGACGGCAAATAATATATTAATGATTACGAATCAAAATATTCAATATTAAAAAAACAATGACACACAAGTTTCATAATTAGTCAAGGTCAAGTTAAGTTTCGTGCCAACTGACAAAAAATAGATAACCTAACTCTGCCAACACACACACACACACACACACACACACATACACACACACACACACACACACACACACACATATATATATATATATATATATATATATATATATATATATATATATATATATATGTATTCCGAAAGAGGAAACGTCATTTACTTTTTTTTTAAAGCAATTCACCCCAAGCAAGGCGGGAGTGCCACTAGCATGCAAAGGGTTAGAGAGGATTGAGAACAAGAGTAAAGAGGCGTGTTTGAGGAAAGATACAGACGACGGGAAACAAGCTCAAGGTGTCAGATGTCGATTGACATTATACTTGAATATTTGAAGATTATAATTATCGGGGAGGCAAGCAAGGGGAAGGGAGTTCCACAGACGGGAAGTGCGAAAGAAGAAGCTGTCTGAGTTACATTTAATCGTTTTGACAATGAAAAGGTTGTACCGAGTTGCCAGCCTGGTAGATCGCTTAAATTCATGCAGTCTGGGGACGAGCGAAACTAGCTTGTCGGAACAGTTGCCGTGAAAATACTTATAGAAGAGACCGAGGGAAGGCACGGCACGTCTGTGAGAAAGCAGGTGTAGATGCCAAATCAGGACCTATCACATTGCATATTCGTCTCTGGATTTTGTTGAGGACCTCGAGATGTACAGGGGCGGGCACTAGACCATATAAGGTAACAGGATTCAATGCAAGGACGGATGGTTGATTTATAGATTTGAAGGATGGACACAGACGAGAAAAACTTTTGTGCCTGAACAGTCTAAGGCAATGGGTTAAATAAACAGTGGTTCCTCCTACAAACAAGGATGCAGGTTCGATCCCTGCCGGGCAAAGTAATTTCTTTATTCAGATTTCTCGAAGTGCGAAAACGGCCAGATGTAATACACACATTCTAAAATAAAAATGGTGAGTTGATTTCAAATAAATTTATCCACTAAAATAACGCTTGCAGTAATAAAATTGTTGGATAAAAATAATCCGATTAATATATATATATATATATATATATATATATATATAATGGAATAAGAGAGGAGGCACGGTGGGGTAATGGATAACTGGCTATATATATATATATATATATATATATATATATATATATATATAAATTCAAGTCGAATCCATTACATTCACTTACGTGCTAAAACCCTTGGGAAAGGTGTGAATCTTCATCTTCACCCATCTATGGGT
>OZ038496.1:101534751-101642251 GCA_964036315.1 Acanthosepion esculentum
CACATGTACAACATTTTTAGTATTCTGGCAAGACCAAGAATCTTATCTAGCGTTTTTTTTCCTTTAAGACGCCCGACCGATTTTGATTTGTTGAAACAGCAAAATCCGTTAGCAGAAACAATGGAATCCAACATGGTCAGATTTTTTCCAAATCGCAATTTTTAATTTTTTTACGTTACTCGAAATCACCGGCTTTTCTTCAATTACTTGAAACTCATTTTCAGGCGGGTCAAGCACTCTACCCGTCTGTACTGTGTTCTTCTTCAGGCGGGCCAACCACTCGACTCTTCTGTTGCGTCCTTCTTCACCCGGGCCAACCACTCGATCCGTCTGAACAGTGTTTTTCTTCAGGCGGACCAACCACTCGGCCCTTTTGTTGCGTCCTTCTTCAACCACTCGGACCGTCTGCGGTGTTGTTCTTCAGGCGGGCCATTCACTCGGCCCGTCTGTACTGTGTTCTTCAGGCGGTCCAACAACTTGACCCGTCTGTACTTTGTTCTTCTTCAGGTGGGCCAACCACTCAGCTCTTCTGTTGCGTCCTTCTTCAGGCGTGCCAACCACTCGACCCGTCTATACTGTGTTCTCCTTCAGGCTGGCCAACCAAACAACCCTGCTGTTGCGTCCTTATTCAGGCGGGCCAACCACTCGACCCGTCTGTATTGTGTTCTCCTTCAGGCGCGCCAACCACTCGGCTCGTACTGTACTATGTCCTTCTCCAGGCGCGCCAACCACTCGGCCCTTCTGTTGTGTCCTTCTTTAAACCACTCGGACCGTCTGTGGTGTTGTTCTTCAAGCGGGACAACCACTCGACCCGTCTGAACTGTGTTCTTCTTCAGGCGGACCAACCAATCGGACCATCTGTTGTGTTCGTTTTCAAGCCGACCAACCACTCGGCCCGTATATTGCGCACTTTTTCAACGGGCCAACCACTTGGCATCACTGTTGTGCTCTTTTGTTCATTTCAGCAACTGACTCCAAAATTTTTCTTTTGCCTCCTAACTTTTCTCAATTCCTTGCTGATAAAATCTTTTCCCATTGTTTGAAAATATTCTAATTTTTACATTTCTTGCTGGAATCTGTGTCAATATATCTTGAGACTATATTAACCAATATGTTTTGGTTTATCTCCAAGAGTTTAATGTTTTTTACTTGCTGCCACCGCTTGACCAATGGCATTGCTTCTTCATATCTTTTCTTCTCTTCCTGAGTGATATTGATATTTCTTTCTGTTTCTAAATCCTTCTCGAACACCAAACTTGTCACTAATTAGTTTGCTTTCTGCAAGAACCGATTAACTTTGGTATATTGTTGATTCGGGATTATTCTTTTTCTTAGTTTCTAATACAATTCATCCCAGATAAAGTTTCGTATTAGTTGTAATGTACTATCTATTTCTGTCATGATTTTCTTTATCGATTTTCTTTCTTTTCGAGATAGGTTTGCTGCCGTTGTGAGGGAAGAGTTTTTGTGACCACTTGTTTTAAACTATCTTCCATGTATTCCTATACACCATTTCCAATTTCTTCCTTTCTTATTGTGAGAAATTCGTGTTAGAAATATTCTACTCTATTTACCTTTCTGCATATTTCCACGAGTTCTATGTAAAAGAACTCATCCCACTTCAGCATTCTGTTTCATGTTTCAACCATCCGTTTTCAGTAACTGATTTTTTGTTATTTTGCTTTCAAAGTAGCAATAAATAGCTGATTTGTTATGCTCTCTCTTTTCTTTTCTTTGGTGGGCCACTAGTAGAGCTGGAATATAGTACCCAGCACCGAAGGAAACACCTGCTTTATTAACCAACCAATGTTGGTCAAATGTTTAGGATTTAATTATATTTACATGATAAATTTACCTTGTGAATTTCAAATTGGGGGTATAAGTATTTCTAATGATATTTCATGTAATGTTTTTTTTTATCCTGCAAATAAACCGTCCTGGGTATGACGATAAAATACATGCGCGTCCTGGGTAAAACGATAAACTACATCCGACATCAAGGCCTCTGATAGGGAGGTTTTGAGGAGCGTGGAACCAACTCTTCATTGCTGATGTTCCCAGGTCAACACTGACCATGGGTTGTAGAACCTGTTAGGATCCCAGCTATGGGCAAATAGTTAATCCACAAACTGAGATAAAAAAAACTATGAAAGTGTAAAAATAGGTTTTAATACCAGAAATAATTTATAAAAAATTATTACCAGCAATACATTATTACCAGCAATATATTTTTGAAAAAAATGTCGCCAGGAATACATTTTTGAGCAAAAAAATTACTACCAATAGATTTTTGAAGGAAAAATCTTGTTAGCATTAAATAACCCACTGAGGTTGATATGCCGTTAAACAAAATAAACCAAACCAATCTAAACCAAAGAATACATATTCTATTCATACAAATGTATCCTAAAAATCTTGTCGGCATTAAATAACACATTGAGGTTGATATGCTGTAAAACAAAATAAACCAAACCAATCTAAACCGAAGAATACATATTCTATTCATACGAATCTATCCTAAAAATGTTATCGGCATTAAATAACCCATTGAGGTTGATATGCCGTAAAACAAAATAAACCAAACCAATCTAAACCGAAGAATACATATTCTATTCATACGAATCTATCCTAAAAATGTTATCGGCATTAAATAACCCATTGAGGTTAATATGCCGTAAAACAAAATAAACCAAACCAATCTAAACCGAAGAATACATATTCTATTCATACGAATATATCCTAAAAATGTTATCGGCATTAAACAACCCATTGAGGGTGATATGCAGTAAAACAAAATAAACCAAACCAATCTAAACCAAAGAATACATATTCTATTCATACGAATCTATCCTAAAAATGTTATCGGCATTAAGTAAACCATTGAGGTTGATATGCCGTAAAGCAAAAAAATAAACAAACCAATCTAAACCAAAGAATACATATTCTATTCATACGAATCTATCCTAAAATGTTATCGGCATTAAATAACACATTGAGGTTGATATGCCGTAAAACAAAATAAACCAAACCAATTTAAACCAAAGAATACATATTCTATTCATACGAATCTATCCTAAAAATGTTATCGGCATTAAGTAAACCATTGAGGTTGATATGCCGTAAAACAAAAAAATAAACAAACCAATCTAAACCAAAGAATACATATTCTATTCATAGGAATCTATTCTAAAAATGTTGACGGCATTAAACAACCCATTGAGGTTAATATGCCGTAAAACAAAATAAACCAAACCAATCTAAACTAAAGAATACATATTCTATTCATACGAATATATCCTAAAAAATTGTCGGCATTAAATAACCCATTGAGGCTGATATGCCGTAAAACAAAATAAACCAAACCAATCTAAACTAAAGAATACATATTCTATTCATACGAATATATCCTAAAAAATTGTTGGCATAAAATAACCGATTGAGGTTAATATGCCGTAAAACAAAATAAACCAAACCAATCTAAACCAAAGAATACATATTCTATTCATACGAATCTATCCTAAAAATGTTATCGGCATTAAATAACCGATTGAGGTTAATATGCATTTAAACAAAATAAACCAAACCAATCTAAACCAAAGAATACATATTCTATTCATACGAATCTATCCTAAAAATGTTATCGGCATAAAATAACCCATTGAGGTTGATATGCGGTAGAACAAAATAAAACAAACCAAACTTAACCAAAGAATACATATTCTATTCATACGAATCTATCCTAAAAATGTTATCGGCATTAAGTAAACCATTGAGATTCATATGCTGTAAAACAAAATAAAACAAACCAATCTTAATCAAAGAATACATATTCTAATCATACGAATCTATCCAAAAAATTTTAACCCATTGAAGTTGATATGCCGTAAAATAAAATAAACCAGGCCAATTCATACCGAAGAATACATATTCTCTTCATACGAATCTATCCTAAAAATGATATTGGCATTAAATAACCCATTGAGGTTAATATGTCGTAAAACAAAATAAACCAAACCAATCTAAACTAAAGAATACATATTCTATTCATACGAATATATCCTAAAAAAGTTGTCGGCATTAAATAACCCATTAGGCTTGATATGCCGTAAAAGAAAATAAACCAAACCAATCTAAACCAAAGAATACATATTCTGTTCATACGAATCTATACTAAAAAAGTTGTCGGCATTAAATAACCCATTGAGGTTGATATGCCGTAAAACAAAATAAACCAAACCAATCTAAACCAAAGAATACATATTCTATTCATACGAATCTATCCTAAAAATGTTATCGGCATTAAATAACCCATTGAGTTTGATATGCTGTAAAACAAAATAAACCAAACCAATCTAAACCAAAGAATACATATTCTATTCATACGAATCTATCCTAAAAATGTTATCGGCATCAAATAACCCATTGAAGTTGATATGCCGTAAAATAAAATAAACCAGACCAATCTAAACCGAAGAATACATATTCTCTTCATACGAATCTATCCTAAAAATGATATTGGCATTAAATAACCCATTGAGGTTAATATGCCGTAAAACAAAATAAACCAAACCAATCTAAACCAAACAATACATATTCTATTCATACGAATCTATCCTAAAAATGTTATCGGTATTAAATAACCCATTGAGGTTGATATGCCATAAAACAAAATAAACCAAACCAATCTAAACCATAGAATACATATTCTATTCATACGAATCTATCCTAAAAATGTTGTCGGTATTAAATAACCCATTGAGCTTGATATGCCGTAAAACAAAATAAACCAAACCAATCTAAACCATAGAATACATATTCTATTCATACGAATCTAACCTTAAAATGTTGTAGGCAGTTAATAACCCATTGAGGTTGATATGCCGTAAAACAAAATAAACAAAACCAAACTAAAATATAAATAAATACATATCATAGTATAGTAATTGTTATTTATTTTTTTAATTCGAAATATATAAAGATTTTTAAGGGTCATTTGAGAGATGTAGCATTAAAAGGAAAACAAGATATTGTAAAATTATTGAGCGGTAGCTACACAACGTTTGCGGAAATTTGAGGCGGGAAATAAGAACTGGAAAACAGACTGGCCTTTAAAAATGTCGCCAAAATGGTTTGAAAAAGATTAACAAAGAGTAACAAAGAAGAGAAATTGATTGGCCAGAAAGAAAATTATTAGAAAAACTATTGTTCTAAATAAAAAGGGATAGAAAAAAATATTTGAACATATAAAAAAGAGACTTTTACTAAAGAAAATAAACCAATCAAAGAATCACCTTTAAATAAAGTTAAAAAACAAAGAGTTAGTTAAGTGAAAACTGATTTCTTAACAGTCATATAGTGATGAATCATGAGGCAAATTTCTTGTACCTGATGTTTGGGCGAGAGAGATAAGTGTTCATGAAACAACCAAAATGTCTTAGAAGTCAAAAGCGGAAAGGTGATGGAAGGTTTTGGGTTATTACTCTAGGCAGTAAGATTCAGGGTATATGATAGTGCCAATATACGGGTAGATCATTTTTGTCTCATGCCCTGATATGCTGGATGATGTGTTTTGATTCGGAGGATTTCCCATCTACAAGTAATAGCAATGGATCTGGAGGAACGTGTAGATCTTCCAGCCGTATTTTTCCTTTATTACGGCACATCCCATCTGGTTCATCCACGAACCTGAGAGCATTACAATGCTTACACTAAATGATCATTGATCCAATAAATGATCCACTAAATGATCATTGATCCAATAAATAACTTTGGATACTTTGAATACTCACTGTCAGAGTTGTGTAATGAAACCCAGCTGCATTGCTTTTAGCATGATAGTGATTATCCTTAACTTTTCATCAGGTGTTTCCAAAGATCTTGCTCTTCTATGCTGCTCTCCTTAAAGTTTGATTGTCATCCTTTGCAGCACTTGATCTTCTCTTCATTGCTGTATGTGATTCTCTCCTTGATGAAGTTTCACTGACATCTGCAACTCTGGACCTTTTCTTCCTTGAAGCATCTGCTTCTCTTTTGTCTTGTACCTCTTCTAATGTTTCAGATACCCTTGATCTTCCATGGTTTGCAGTTTCTTCTTGTCACCTAGATTGTACCTCTTCTTGTGTTTCTTCTGCTCTTTTTTCCTTTGACTATGAGCTCTGGTCTTTGGATTGTTCCATGGCATTTTGAAAAAATAACTTTGAATTCCCCAGTTCCCTTCATGGAAACCTAACTTTAGCTCTGATTCAGGGAATAGGTCCAATTCCGAGGAAGTTGGGCATAAAAGCTGATTTGGGTCGAAGGTGCAATTTAGGCAGAAATTCCAATTCAGGCTGAAAATTGAGTGCATCAAATCACTAACTCAGTGGCAGTAAAATTGAATTCTTCAAAACAATAATTCCGTGGCAGTTCAATCAAGTTCTTTAAATCTCAAACTCCGTGTGAGTTCAATTGAGTTCTTCAAATCACAAACTCTTTGGCAGTTCAATTGAGTTCTTCAAATAACTAAATCCGTGGCAGTTCAATTGAATTCTTTAAATCATTAATTCCGTGGCAGTTCACTTGTGTTCTTCAAATCTCAAACTCCGTGGCAGTTCAATTGAGTTCTTCAAATCACAAAATCCGAGGCAGTTCAATTGAGTTCTTCAAATCTCAAACTCCGTGGCAGGTCAATTGAGTTCTTCAAATCACAAACTCCATGGCAGTTCAATTGAGTTCTTCAAATAATTAAATCTGTGGCAGTACAATTGAGTTCTTTAAATCTCAAACTCCGTGTCAGTTCAATTGAGCTCTTCAAATCTCAAACTCTGTGGCAGTTCAATTGAGTTTTTCAAATCTCAAACTCCATGTCAGTTCAGTTGAATTCTTCAAATCACTAATTCCGTGGCAGTTCAATCGAGCTTTTCAAATCTCAAACTCCATTGGAGTTGAATTGAGTTCTTCAAATCACAAACTCTTTGGCAGTTCAATTGAGTTCTTCAAATCACTACCTCCGTGGCAGGACAATTGAAGTCTTCAAATCTCAAACTCCGTGGCAGTTCAATTGAGATCTTCAAATGAATAACTCCGAGGCAGTTCAATTGAGTTCTTCAAATCTCAAAGTCCGTGGCAGTTCAATTGAGTTCTTCAAATCACTAACTCCGTGGCAGTTCATTTGAGTTCTTCAAATCTTTAACCCCGTGGCAGTTCAATTGAGTTCTTCAAATCTCAAACTCAGTGGCAGTTCAATTGAATTCTTCAAATCACTAACTACGTGGCAGTTAAATTGAGTTCTTCAAATCACAAACACATTGGTAGTTCAATTGAGCACATCAAATCTCAAACTTCGTGGGAGTTAAATTGAGTTCTTCAAATCTCAAACTCCTTGGCAGTTCAATTGAGTTCTTCAAATGTCAAACCCCGCGGAAGTACAATTGACTTCTTCAAATCACTAACTCCGTGGCAATTCAATTGAGTTCTTCAATTCACTAACAACGTGGCAGTTATATTGAGTTCTTCAAATCTCAAACTCCGTTGCAGTACAATTGAGTTCTTCAAATCAAAACTCCGTGGCAGTTCAATTGATTTCTTCAATTCACTAACAACGTGGCAGTTATATTGAGTTCTTCAAATCTCAAACTCCGTTGCAGTTCAATTGAGATCTTCAAACCAATAACCCCGTGGTAGTTCATTTGAGTTCTTGAAATCACTAACTCCGTGGCAGTACAATTGAGTTCTTCAAATTACTAACTCCGAGAAAGTTCAATGGTGTTCTTCAAATCACTAACCTCGTGGCAGTTCAATTGAGTTCTTCAAATCAGGAACTCCGTGGCAGTTCAATTGAGTTCTTCAAATGTCAAACTCTGCGGCAGAACAATTGAGTTCTTCAAATCACTAACTCCGTGGAAATACAATTAAGTTCTTCAAATCACTAACTCGGTGGCAATTCAATTGAGATCTTCAAATCTAAAACTACGTGCCAGTTCAATTGAGTTCTTCAAATCTCAAACTCCGTGGCAGTTCAATTGAGTTCTTCAAATCACAAACTCCGTGGCTGTTCAATAGAGTTCTTCAAATGTCAAACTGCGTGGCAGTACAATTGAGTTCTTCAAATCAAAAACTCCGTGGCAGTTCAATTGATTTCTTCAATTCACTAAAAACGTGGCAGTTATATTGAGTTCTTCAAATCTCAAACTCCGTTGCAGTTCAATTGAGTTCTTCAAATCACTAACTCCTTGGCAGTTCATTTGAGTTCTTCAAATCACAAATTCCGTGGCAGTTCAATTGAGTTCGTCAAATCACTAAATCCTTGGCAGTTCAATTGAATTCTTCAAATTACAAACTCCTTGGAAGTTCAATTGAGTTCTTCAAATGTAAAAGTCCGTGGCAGTACAATAGAGATTTTCAAATCTCAAACTCAATCGCAGTACAATTGAGTCCTACAAATAATTAAATCCTTTGCAGTTCAATTGAATTCTTCAAATCTCAAATTCCTTGACAGTTCCATTGAGTTCTTGAAATCACTTACTCCATGGCAGTTCAATTGATTTCTTCAAATCACAAACTCTGTGGCAGTTCAATTGAGTTCTTCAAATCACAAACTCCGTGGAAGTTCAATTTAGTTCTTAAAATTATTTACTCCGTTGAGGTTCAAGTGAGTTCTTCAAATCTCAATCTCTGAGGCAGTTCAACTGAGTTCTTTAAATAATAAACTCCGTGTCAGTTCAATTGAGTTCTTCAAATGACTAATTCCGTGGCAGTTCAATTGAGTTCTTCAAATCTAAAACACCGTGGCAGTTCAATTGAATTCTTCAAATCTCAAACTCCATGGGAGTACAATTGAGTTCTGTAAATCAAAAACTCCATGGCAGTTCAATTGAGGTCTTCGAATCTCAAAATCCGGGTCAGTTCAATTGAGTTATTAAAAATCATTAACTCCGTGGCAGTTCAATTGAGTTCTTCAAATCTCAAACTCAGTGGCAGTTCAATTGAGTTCTTGAAATAACTAAAACCGTGGCAGTTCAATTGAGTTCTTCAAATCACTAACTCCGTGGCAGTTTAATTGTGCTCTTCAAATTACCAACTCCGTGGCAGTTCAATTGAGTTCTTCAAATTTAAAACTCCGTGGCAGTACAATTGAGTTCTTCAAATCTCAATCTCTGTGGCAGTTCAATTGAGTTCTTAAAATCACAAATTCCGTGGCTGTTCAATAGAGTTCTTCAAATGTTAAGCTCCGTGGCTGTTCAATAGAGTTCTTCAAATGTCAAACTCCGTGGCAGTGTAATTGAGTTCTTCACATGTCAGAGACTGTGGCAGTACAAGTGAGTTCTTGAAATCACTACATCAGAGGAAGTTCAATTGAGTTCTTGAAATCACTAACAAAGGGGCAGTTCAATTGAGGTCTTCAAATCTGAAACGCCGTGGCAGTTCAATTGAGTTCTTCAAATAATTAACTCCTTGGCAGTTCAATTTAGTTCTTAAAATCACTTACTCCGTGGCAGTTCAATTGAGTTCTTCAAATCTCAATCTCTGTGGCAGTTCAATTGAGTTCTTCAATTGACTAATTCCGTGGCAGTTCAATTGAGTTCTTCAAATCTAAAACTCCATGGGAGTACAATTGAGTTCTTTAAATCAAAAACTCCATGGCAGTTCAATTGAGGTCTTCAAATCTCATACTCAGTGGCAGTTCAATTGAGTTCTTCAAATCACAAAAACCGTGGCAGTTCAATTGAGTTCTTCAAATCACTAACTCCGTGGTAGTTTAATTGTGTTCTTCAAATTAACAACTCCGTGGCAGTTCAATTGAGTTCTTAAATTTAAAACTCCGTGGCAGTACAATTGAGTTTTTCAGACCTCAACCTCCGTGGCAGTTCAATTGTGTTCTTCAAATCACTAACTCATTGGCAGATCAATTGAGTTCTTGAAGTCTCAAACTCCCTGGCAGTTCAGTTGATTTCTTCAAATCACAAACTCCGTGGCAGTTCAAGTGAGTTCTTCAAATTTAAAACTCCGTGGCAGTACAATTGATTTTTTCAAATCGCAAACTCCGTGTCAGTTCAATTGAGTTCTTCAAATCAATAACCCGGTGGCAGATCAATTGACATCTTCAAATTTCAAACTCAGTGGCAGTTCAATTGAGTTCTTCAAATCTCAAACACCCTGGTAGTTCAATTGATTTCTTCAAATCACAAACTGCGTGGCAGTTCAATTGTGTTTTTCAAATGTCAAACTCCGTGGCACTACAATTGAGTTCTTCAAATCTCAAAATCGTGGCAGTGTAATTGAGTTCTTGCAATGTCAAAATCCGTAGCTGTTCAATTTAGTTCTTCAAATCACAAAATCCGTGGCACTTCAACTGAGATCTTCAAATGTCAGACTCTGTGGCAGTACCAGTGAATTCTTCAAAAAACTACATCAGAGGATGTTCAATTGAGTTCTTCAAATCACTAAATCCTTGGCAGTTCAATCGAATTCTTCACGTCACAAACTCCTTGGCAGTTCAATTGAGTTCTTCAAATATCAAACTCCGTGGCAGTACAATTGAGATCTTCAAATCACTAACACCGTGGCAGTTCAATTGAGTTCTTCAAATGGCCACCTCCGTGGTAGTTCAATTGAGTTCTTCAAATGTCAATCTCCGGGGCAGTACAATTGAGAACTTCAAATCACTAACTCCGTGACAGTTGAATTGTGTTCTTCAAACCATTAACTCCTGGAGAGTTCAATTGAGTTCTTCAAATCTCAAACTCCTTCGCAGTTCAATTGAGTTTTTCAAATGTCAAAACCAGTGGCAGTACAATTGAGTTCTTCAAATCACTAACCCCGTGGCAGGTCATTTGAGTTCTTGAAATCACTAACTCCGTGGCAGTACAATTGTGTTCTTCAAATCACTAACTCCGAGAAAGTTCAATTGTGTCCTTCAAATTAGTAACTCCGTGGCAGTACAATTGAGTTCTTCAAATTAGTAACTCCGTGGCAGTTCAATTGAGTTCTTCATTCTCTAACTCCTTGAAAGTTCAATTGAGTTCTTCAAATCTCAAACTCATACTCGGTTCAATTGAGTTCTTTATATCACAAACTCTTTGGAGTTTCAATTGAGTTTTTCAAATTACTAACTCCGTGGTAGTTCAATTGAGTTCTTCAAATAACAATCTCCGTGGCATTTCAATTGACTTCTTCAAATTAGTAACTCCGTTGCCTTTCAATTGTGTTCTTCAAATGTCAAACTCTGTGGCAGTACAATTGAGTTCTTCAAATCGAAAAAATCTGTGGCAGTTCAATTGTGTTTTTTGAAATCACTAACTCCTTGGCAGATCAATTGAGTTCTTCAATCTCTAACTCCTTTGCAGTTCAATTGAGTTCTTCAAATCACAAACTCCGTGACAGTTCAATTGAGTTCTTCAAATGTCAAATTCTGCCGTAGAACAATTGAGTTCTTCAAATCACAAACTCCGTGGCAATACAATTGAGTTCTTCAAATCACTAACTCGGTGGCAGTTCAATTGAGTTCTTCAAATCATAAACTCCGTGGCAGGTCAATTTAGTTCTTGAAATCACTAACTCCCTGGCAGTTCAACTGAGTTCTTCAAATAATTAAATCGTTGTCAGTTCAATTGAGTTCTTCAAATGTCAAACTCCTTGGCAGTACAATTGAGTTCTTCAAATCTCAAACTCATTCGCATTTCAATTGAGTTCTTCAAATCACTAACTCCTTGGCAGTTAAATTGAGTTCTTCAAATCACTAACTCCTTGGCAGTTCAATTGAGTTCCTCAAATCTCAAACTCCTTGGCAGTTCAATTGAGTTCTTCAAATCATTAACTCCTTGGCAGTTCAATTGAATTCTTCAAATCTCAAACTCCTTGGCTGTCCATTTGTGCACTTCTAATCTCAAACTTCTTGGCAGTTCAATTGAGTTCTTCAAATCATTAACTCCATGGCAGTTCAATTGTGTTCTTCAAATCTCAAACTCCTTGGTAATTCATTTCAGTTCCTCAAATCACTAACTCCGTGGCAGTTCAATGGAGTTCTTCAAATCACTAACTCATTGGCAGTTCAATTGAGTTCTTCAAATCTCAAACTCCTTGGAACTTCAATTGTGCTCTTCAAATCTCAAACTCCTTGGCCGTACAATTGAGTTCTTCAAATCTCAGATTCCTTGGTAGTTCAACTGAGTTTTTCAAATCACAATCTCCGTGGCATTTCAATTGAGTTCTTCAAATTACTAACTCAGTCGCAGTTCAATTGAGTTCTTTAAATGTCAAACTCCGTGGCCGTTCAATTGAGATCTTCAAATGTCAAACTCCTTGGCAGTTTAATTGAGGTAATTAATCACAAACTGAAGAAATCGCACTTTAACTCTGATTCCTTGGCATTTTGAAGAAATAAAATTAATTTCCTCAATTGACAAAATTTTGGAGATATTTTAAACTAAATTTAATTAAAAGAATTTTTAAAAAATTCAAAATTGTTTTTGTTACTTTAAGCTCAATATGAATTAAATATAATTTAAAATCCCGAATTATCTTCAGTTATTTTACAATTTAATTTTTATCTGTTCACTCCTCATCTGGACACAAATCCCAATGCTGTATGTTCATGTACCAAATCCAGGATCATCCCGATTCCAAAAATGTGTAATATGTCTCTGGAGAACAAGTTAAAGGGGTTTTATTCACATGGACGGACAGACAGAATTTGTCGTTTATCTATTTAAATTTTTTTTTGATACCAATGATAATGAAATTTTTTTAAGCTATCTGTCTATATTTCTGAGATGAGGTATTATGGATACTATTTAGATTATTCGGACTATTGTCCTCATCTTTGTCGCCATATTTATTACAACGTGTCGGTTGTCGTACGCTCCCGCCTTCTTCAGGTGGTTGGAATGTCGAACTGAACCTTTTATTTTGCTCACTGGGGTAGACTGTTCTTGTTTCACGTGCCATGTTTAATGGATGTCAGTTATTAGCTATCTCCTATTAATTCCCCTCTCCAAGTTAAACGGTATGGAATTCACACTCTTTGGATCCTGTCATTGGATCTAACTAACGCATTTATCCATTGTGCCATGTGTGCTTGAGGACATTTGTATATGAATTTCTGGGTATTATAAACCTAATGTCTTCAGCAATCATTTTTTACCAGTGCTCATATTGCAATTTTTTTGCTATTATCATTGCATGTTTTTACCAGACATGCATATATGCTAGGCCACAAAAATCTCCTGAGCCGACCAAACATAGAAATGTATATACAATATGGGAACCAGTAATAAGGAGTGCCAGAGAAAAGCGATAATAACAACAAAACTTGCAATATGAGCTCTGGTAAAAAATGATGGCTGAAGACATTAGGTTTATAATGATGAGGACAATAGTCCGAATCATGTAAATAGTGTACATGTTTTAAGCTTTGTTTCTTCAGTGTCCTAACATTCCATGCTTTAATTATGATTGTATTTTGGCCGACGAAACATGTCGACCGTTTCTTTATATTTTTTATATTCATTTTCATCATTATTATTTTATATCCCCCCCTCGTCATCATGTTATCTTTGCACTATTATCAATATTATTATTACGTTGATATGTTAAAGCATCCTAACCAACGACATTTGAAAAGAATGACTGTCTCTTAACAATTGTGCATATCAGAGTTTGATGTATACAAGCAGATAAGCGAGTTCATTTTGTGCTGTATGCTAAAGTTAAGGGCAAGTAGAAAAAATTGGGGGACTTTCATAATGGCCAAAAGCTTATGGCATTGGAAATGTATCAATAATCGTGAAAAGATTACTCCTGTTTTTTTCATATTTGTTTACAGTCTGTGAAGCTTTCCTGATTGGATGAGAGATGTTTTGTAGGTAAATAGAGAATCAACACCTTATCGGACAGATAATTATAATATCTTTGCTCATCAGTATCCACTGTTCTTGTGATTAACTGAATCAACATTTTTAATATCATTTCTCGTTATTAACATTGGGTTGCTTTACAATCTTTACCTGGAAATTCGACAAGTTTAAGACATCTAACATCATCGATTAACAAATACCTCTCATCTTTTTTCTTCAAAAGATGTAATACTATACCAAATAACAACTTCTGAGATGCAAAACTGTGGCCTACAGTTTCGAATATGCATGAAAGCATTCATTTCATAAAAGATAACAAAGAACATTACCGCATTCAAGAGAAATTTTTCGCAGTAAACGAAATTGAAAACTGAATTATTTCTTTAAAATATATATTCACTGATTCTGTTTGGAAAAGAAAGTAAGATGAAAGGACTAACTGTCAATTGAAAATGATATAATATATTGTCAGCAGGAATTGATGTCAGAAATTTAACTCTCTGGGAAGTGTATTAAAAGACGCCGTGAAGTGTAACACCGAAATCTGAAGGCGCATTAGAATAGCATAAGATGCCTTCAAGAAGCTAAGCAAAATATTAAGATATATGAAAATTTAATTATAAATAAAAAAGAGTGCCGAAATGTTATGTGCTATCTGACTTCCTATGTGCTAAGTTTTTATACTGGAAAATTTCTATAGAGATGAAGAGGAGACTTGATCCACCAAATCTCTATTTTTACAGAAGAATGCTGAGAATAACATGGACAGAACATACGGGCAACGAGGAAGTTTTAGAGAAAATGGAAACAAAATGGACACGTATACTTAACATCAGAAAAAGACAGTAGACATTTCTGGGACAAATAATGAAAAAAGAAGGCATAGAGAATTTGACACACACAGGATCTATTGAAGGTAAGAGGGACATAGGCAAATAGCGAATAACCTACCAAACGAGCATGTGTAAATGAATGACAGATGGTGGATTAATAAAAAGAAAAATATTGCTCAGGGCTAAATTTAATAGAAAGTTGTGGAGAGCTACGATCGCCCACGTCCTTACGGGACACGACACGTAAAAAAAAGAAGTATTGCTTTTGATATTGCTTTCATTGTCATGACGTCGATTTTTAAATTGTTCGTTGTGTGTTCGCGTCACGCTCATGCCGGCTCGTTTTCTGAAAGAATCTTCCCTTACTAATCTGTCACTATCAATAGTCCAAAATGGCAACCACTTCTATGAGTCAGGCGAAAATAAATGTCATTCAGAATAACAGTGATTAATAATAGCAAAGAGAAGCGATATTTTCTAACGTTTCAAAGTTATTTTCCATCATCATCATAGACATTATTGGTTAACTGCATTGTTACTTTTAGAAATACTTCAGCATTACAATTACAATGTTTTCTGCAGATGCCGCAGCTAATTGCAGAAGAAAGTAGATTTTATTTCACGGAATTTTTAGAGCCGATCTGCAGAGACCAAACCTCAACATTTACCTCCGCAAATTATATTCTTGGCAGTACCACACACAGAGACCGACATTTTAGAATCTAAAATGAAATCTTACGATTTTAATTTGTCTTCCCAGACCTCAAAGAGATACGGATGTAGGACACCAAGATATGTAAAAAAACGGATTATGTTATCATTTCAAGATGTTATCATTAATAAACAAATAGAAATTTACGAAAAAAAAAGATTAAAAAATTCTTTTGAACGAAATGATGAAATAATAAAGAAGAAGAAGAAGAAGAAGCAGAAGAAGAAGGCAATCTAGACTGCGGGCAATTTTCACATTTTCTGATATTGTAACAGGTTATTCGGTACAAAATCCACTTTGCCCAAAATAAAGTATGTAATAGAGGCGATTTTAAACTTTGAGATTTTTATCTTTTTAATCTTAAGGCATTGGATGTGCGACCACTCTAGGTTCAAATTCTGGTTGATTTTGTCTCGTTCGCTTGGAGAAAATGCATAAATCAAACATTCTCTAGCTATGGGCTTAAATACTAGGACAGACTGGGCTCTTTGGCTTTGGTAAGCCAATCAGTCTAGAAGAAGGGCAACTCAAAATTCAGAACAAGTCTGAAGAGGGCCTGGCTTCGCCAGATTATCTTTTCCTTAGATACACCCACTTCCACAGCTGCAGTACATTTGATGCCTCTACAACTCAAAAATGGTTTACGGGACTAATATTTTTTCTTGCTTTAAACATTGAAGGCACTGTCCCTTAACGGACATTAAATCTGAATCTTATTAAAACAAGGGAGAATTGCAAAACGATTATACATTAGCAATAATATGTATGACTGGCGACAGGACAGAGGCCAGAATGGGTTGATGTAAAACCTTTTCTAAGAGCGTTAGAACAAAATTAAAATCAACGAATAATATCACAAATTAAATGACGTTTGCCATTTTTGTCGTACGGGTTGTTAACAACAAATTAAGATGATCGGTAAGAAAACTAAACAAAAGAAGATTGAATAGATGTTCACTCAAGAAGACATTTTTATATTTATACATTCTTTTATAGACACAAATAATTAAGTAAATGCTCTGTTTTTATAATAAACAGTATTTATAACATTTACGGACCTGAATGTCCGAGAAATTTTCATAGAAAATATTCGTCCTTCGACAGGAATCGAACATGCATCATATACGGAACCATCATTTAACCTGACGTGATCTTAACCGATCGAGCCACGGAGGATCGTTCGGTCAGCAAGGTCGACTTTACTGCCTTTAAACTTCAATCTTCCATGAATCTCTCACGTACATTCATATCTGCTCATGGCGTATACAAATGTAAAAAAATGACGTCATACATTATGAAATGGATAAAGTCCGACAATTATTTTAAGATATTTTTATGTTTATACATTCTTTTTATAGATACAAATGTTTAAGTAAATGCTCTCTGTGTCCATTTCATAATGTGTGACGTCATTTGTTTACCTATGATTCCTTTACTCTAAATAAAATGTAATATTTAAAAATCTCTAGCCAAATATATTTTTCAAAATCTCGAGTATGTGTTTGTATATATGGCTATGCGTTAGTGCGTTTACATATCTCCCTGTCTGTGAATTTTTAGCTTAATTTATTATATGTTTTTGGGCCAGTAATCGTGGCTGCTGACTGATATTATATTTCCTCAACATTCAACATTTCCAGTCCCACTCCTCACTCCAATCCTTCAGTCGTCGCTTTGATTTCCCCGATTTGAGGTCGAGCTAAATATAATTTGCCTTTTTTCAAATTATACATTTTGCTAAAAAACTTATACCGTACGAAATAAATTGTTTAAAATGGGCATTTGAAAGTAATAAGTTGAAATAAAAATAATACAAAATGTGTTCTTTAAAAAACAGGGCATCCTAGAGATTTTTTAAAGGTTATTTATAGAAATATATTCCCTATTAAGATAGTCTCCGGCTCAGATAGGACTAAGACCTATGCAGCCCGACCGGCCAGTTCAGATAGGGCTAAGACCTATGCAGACCGACCGGCCAGCTCAGATAGAACTAAAACCTATGCAGCCCGACTGGCCAGCTCAGATAGGGCTAAAGCCTATGCAGCCAGACCGGCCAGGTCAGATAGAGCTAAGTCCTATGCAGACCGACCGGCCAGCTCAGACAGGGCTAAGATCTACGTAGTCCGACTGGCCAGCTCAGATAGGGCTAAGACCTATGCAGCCCCACCGGCCAGCTCAGATAGGGCTAAAACCTATGCAGCCCCACCGGCCAGCTCAGATAGGGCTAAGATCTACGCAGCCCAAGTAGACAGCTCAGATCAGGCTAAGACATATGCAGCCCGACCGGCCAGCTCAGATAGGGCTAAGATCTACGCAGCCCGAGTAGACAGCTCAGATCAGGCTAAGACCTATGCAGCCTGACTGCAGTCACCACTGACCGAGGTCTAGTAACTAAATGCATTTATTCCCGTATTTGGAAAAAAAGCCCACCAAATATATCATTTTGTCCTTTTTCGCTGTACCTGCCTGAATTATTTCTGTCTATATCCTATTGTCAAGATCAATATAAATATTTATCGATCTAATAGAGGAACTGTATCGACCTAAAGAATCTTATATGTCTAGGAAGGACCCCAATACAGAAGCATTTCAATCCTCATCAGGAGTATGACAAAGAGGAAATAAGAATTCTTTTTTAGACTATGCCTTGTGCTTTTACTAACACAGATGTAAATAGATTAGCACTGATCATTTAAGCATTCCATATCCTATCCCAAATGAAACTACTAATAGAAAAGAACGATTCTGTTTTTGAAATGACGATTGGGGCGTTGCTATGAAAAAACAAGAAAAATAACATGCAAGAAATATTAATAAAAACCGGAATATTAAAGTGAATCTTCGTTTGGATGCAGACAGAGTTTCAGTGGCTGTTTTAAGGCAAAACTGCTGGAAAACGTGATTCTATGAGTAATCGCAGTTAGGATATCAGCAAGTGGAGCGTGCTGGTCGAAACCGGTACTATTTGTCGCACAAGAAGTTGTACCTATTGAGATGATCAAAAATTTTCTTGTTGATTATACCTTCAAAGAGTTTGCTAATGACACTGCGGGGGTTGATTGGTTTATATTATGAGGTTAGTGTCGAATCAGTGAGTCTGAGTAATTTTCATTTTGATATTTTTCTGGAGACTAAGAAATATATATTTTTAATTTTCTCTGTTTCAGTGACGATGCTCGTTGAATTTCATAAAACAATATTTCACAAGAAATGGCAGCAATAAAGAGAGTCGATCGCTGTCTTTCATTCTTTCTTTTTCTTCAATCTATGTTTGTATGGTGTATCCCCCGTCTTTACGTATTCTTTCTTTCTTTATTACTTTCATTCATTCATTCTTTCTTTCTTTCTTTCTTTCTTTCTTTCTTTCTTTCCACTCATTCATGTCTCTATACTGTATCCTCTATCTGTACATACTCTTTCTTTTTTCTTTCATTCATTCAGTCTTCTTTCTTTCTTTCTTTCTTTCTTTCTTTCTTTCTTTCTTTCTTTCTTTCTTTCTTTCTTTTGTGTATCCTGTCTTTACGCCTTTAATTTTTTCATTCCTTCTTTCTTTCTTTTTCTTCATTCATCTTTGCTTCTAATGTGTAACCGCCATTTTTACATTATCCTTCTTTCATTTTTCTCTCTTTAATTACTTCGTTCTTTCTTTCTTTTTCTTCATTCATCTATGTTTCTATTCTGCATCCTCTGTCTTTTACAAACTCTTTCTTTCTTTTACTTTTTTCATTCTTTCTTTCTTTCTTTCTTTTTCTCCCTTCATCTATGTCTCTATTTCATATCCACTTTCTTTACACACTCTTTCTTTCTTTCTTTCTTTCTTTCTTTACATAATCGATTTATAGTTTTTTTTCTTCTCGTTTTTCTTATTTTTTATCTTTTTTCTTTTCCTATTTCTATTCACCAGGTAAATACATTTTCACTCTTATCTCAAATTCATGCGAATTTTAATTGGCCTGTGACCCTTGACACAATGTTTCTGTTTTTTCCTTTGACCTTTGACTCAAAGACCCTATACCCTCCTCCTGTTTGACCATAAAATGACCACTCCTTCCCGTAGATCAAGTTTCCTCTCGTCATAATCAACTCTGTCTTCTTTGGAAAGAGAAACCGTTTCTAACCTTTTAAACATCTTATCCGCTCATTGACCGTTGATTTCACACAGCTGTGATCAGCGAAGGTCAACTAAAATTACTTACCAAGTGTTCTCTTGAAAAGAAAGGAGAACATTCGAATTAGATGAAAATACCGGTTATACTGTTTACATACACTTTTTTTTATTGCGACGTGTTCGGAGAAAACAGATATCCCGTTTATTTTAGATTAATAGTTTTGTCAAAAAGTACTCATATGAGATACAAATTACTTTTTTCAGGGAATATCGAAGGAAGAAGAAACAATTGTGAGTGCAGATAAAAAAATAGAAATGGCAACTGGTTTAATAAGTGGCAACAACAAAAACCACATCTTTTGCCTGTCATTGATTATTGGTTAGGACTCGGCAGGTAACTATAAAAGAAACACAGGTGAAATTATTTAAACAATAATAATAATAATAATAATAATAATAATAATAATAATAAATATATATATATATATATATATATATATATATATATCTATATATATATATATATATATATATGTATATATATATATATATATATATATATTTCAGGTTATACATTTGAAAACAAATTGTCCATTCATGTATTTTTGCTAAAAGATTTCTTTTGTTTAATCAAGTGGCAACAACATAAAACCACATCCTTCATTTACCCTTAGTCATTGGTTAGGGCAAAGCATGTTATTATAAAACAAATGCGAGTCATATGTTATTATAAAACAAATGCGGGTCATATGTTATTATAAAACAAATGCAGGTCAAATGTTATTATAAAACAAATGCGGGTCAAATGTTATTATAAAACAAATGCAGGTCAAATGTTATTATAAAACAAATGCGGGTCAAATGTTATTATAAAACAAATGCAGGTCAAATGTTATTATAAAACAAATGAGGTTCAAATGTTATTATAAAACAAATGAGGTTCAAATGTCATTATAAAACAAATGCAGGTCAAATGTTATTATAAAACAAATGCAGGTCATATGTTATTATAAAACAAATGCGGGTCAAATGTTATTATAAAACAAATGCGGGTCAAATGTTATTATAAAACAAATGCGGGTCAAATGTTATTATAAAACAAATGCAGGTCAAATGTTATTATAAAACAAATGCAGGTTAAATGTTATTATAAAACAAATGCAGGTCAAATGTTATTATAAAACAAATGAGGTTCAAATGTTATTATAAAACAAATGCAGGTCAAATGTTATTATAAAACAAATGCAGGTTAAATGTTATTATAAAACAAATGCAGGTCAAATGTTATTATAAAACAAATGCACGTCATATGTTATTATAAAACAAATGCGGGTCAAATGTTATTATAAAACAAATGCGGGTCATATGTTATTATAAAACAAATGAGGTTCAAATGTTATTATAAAACAAATGCAGGTCAAATGTTATTATAAAACAAATGCGGGTCAAATGTTATTATAAAACAAATGCAGGTCAAATGTTATTATAAAACAAATGAGGTTCAAATGTTATTATAAAACAAATGAGGTTCAAATGTCATTATAAAACAAATGCAGGTCAAATGTTATTATAAAACAAATGCAGGTCATATGTTATTATAAAACAAATGCGGGTAAAATGTTATTATAAAACAAATGCGGGTCATATGTTATTATAAAACAAATGCAGGTCATATGTTATTATAAAACAAATGCGGGTCAAATGTTATTATAAAACAAATGAGGTTCAAATGTTATTATAAAACAAATGCAGGTCAAATGTTATTATAAAACAAATGAGGTTCAAATGTTATTATAAAACAAATGCGGGTCAAATGTTATTATAAAACAAATGCAGGTTAAATGTTATTATAAAACAAATGCAGGTCAAATGTTATTATAAAACAAATGCACGTCATATGTTATTATAAAACAAATGCGGGTCAAATGTTATTATAAAACAAATGAGGTTCAAATGTTATTATAAAACAAATGCAGGTCAAATGTTATTATAAAACAAATGAGGTTCAAATGTTATTATAAAACAAATGAGGTTCAAATGTCATTATAAAACAAATGCAGGTCAAATGTTATTATAAAACAAATGCAGGTCATATGTTATTATAAAACAAATGCAGGTCAAATGTTATTATAAAACAAATGCGGGTCATATGTTATTATAAAACAAATGCAGGTCATATGTTATTATAAAACAAATGCGGGTCAAATGTTATTATAAAACAAATGAGGTTCAAATGTTATTATAAAACAAATGCAGGTCAAATGTTATTATAAAACAAATGAGGTTCAAATGTTATTATAAAACAAATGCAGGTCAAATGTTATTATAAAACAAATGCAGGTTAAATGTTATTATAAAACAAATGCAGGTTAAATGTTATTATAAAACAAATGCACGTCATATGTTATTATAAAACAAATGCGGGTCAAATGTTATTATAAAACAAATGCAGATCAAATGTTATTATAAAACAAATGCGGGTCAAATGTTATTATAAAACAAATGAGGTTCAAATGTTATTATAAAACAAATGCAGGTCAAATGTTATTATAAAACAAATGCGGGTCAAATGTTATTATAAAACAAATGAGGTTCAAATGTTATTATAAAACAAATGCAGGTCAAATGTTATTATAAAACAAATGAGGTTCAAATGTTATTATAAAACAAATGAGGTTCAAATGTCATTATAAAACAAATGCAGGTCAAATGTTATTATAAAACAAATGCGTGTCAAATGTTATTATAAAACAAATGCGGGTCATATGTTATTATAAAACAAATGAGGTTCAAATGTTATTATAAAACAAATGCAGGTCAAATGTTATTATAAAACAATTGCAGGTTAAATGTTATTATAAAACAAATGCAGGTCAAATGTTATTATAAAACAAATGCACGTCATATGTTATTATAAAACAAATGCGGGTCAAATGTTATTATAAAACAAATGCAGGTCAAATGTTATTGTAAAACAAATGCGGGTCAAATGTTATTATAAAACAAATGCAGGTCAAATGTTATTATAAAACAAATGCGGGTCAAATGTTATTATAAAAGAAATGCGGGTCAAATGTTATTATAAAACAAATGCAGGTTAAATGTTATTATAAAACAAATGAGGTTCAAATGTTATTATAAAACAAATGCAGGTCAAATGTTATTATAAAACAAATGAGGTTCAAATGTTATTATAAAACAAATGCAGGTCAAATGTTATTATAAAACAAATGCAGGTTAAATGTTATTATAAAACAAATGCAGGTCAAATGTTATTATAAAACAAATGCACGTATTACGTTATTATAAAACAAATGCGGGTCAAATGTTATTATAAAACAAATGCAGGTCAAATGTTATTATAAAACAAATGCGGGTCAAATGTTATTATAAAACAAATGAGGTTCAAATGTTATTATAAAACAAATGCAGGTCAAATGTTATTATAAAACAAATGCGGGTCAAATATTATTATAAAACAAATGAGGTTCAAATGTTATTATAAAACAAATGCGGGTCAAATGTTATTATAAAACAAATGCGGGTCAAATGTTATTATAAAACAAATGCGGGTCAAATGTTATTATAAAACAAATGCAGGTCAAATGTTATTATAAAACAAATGCAGGTCAAATGTTATTATAAAACAAATGCGGGTCAAATATTATTATAAAACAAATGCAGGTCAAATGTTATTATAAAACAAATGCGGGTCAAATGTTATTATAAAACAAATGCGGGTCAAATGTTATTATAAAACAAATGCAGGTCAAATGTTATTATAAAACAAATGCAGGTCAAATGTTATTATAAAACAAATGCGGGGCAAATGTTATTATAAAACAAATGCAGGTCAAATGTTATTATAAAACAAATGCAGCTCAAATGTTATTATAAAACAAATGCAGGTCAAATGTTATTATAAAACAAATGCGGGTCAAATGTTATTATAAAACAAATGCAGGTCAAATGTTATTATAAAACAAATGCGGGTCAAATGTTATTATAAAACAAATGCAGGTCAAATGTTATTATAAAACAAATGCGTGTCAAATGTTATTATAAAACAAATGCAGGTCATATGTTATTATAAAATAAATGCGGGTCAAATGTTATTATAAAACAAATGCGGGTCAAATGTTATTATAAGACAAATGCAGGTCAAATGTTATTATAAAACAAATGCAGGTCAAATGTTATTATAAAACAAATGCGGGTCAAATGTTATTATAAAACAAATGCAGGTCAAATGTTATTATAAAACAAATGCAGGTCAAATGTTATTATAAAACAAATGCAGGTCAAATGTTATTATAAAACAAATGCGGGTCAAATGTTATTATAAAACAAATGCGGGTCAAATGTTATTATAAAACAAATGCAGGTCAAATGTTATTATAAAACAAATGCAGGTCAAATGTTATTATAAAACAAATGCGGGTCAAATGTTATTATAAAACAAATGCGGGTCAAATGTTATTATAAAACAAATGCGGGTCAAATGTTATTATAAAACAAATGCGGGTCAAATGTTATTATAAAACAAATGCAGGTCAAATGTTATTATAAAACAAATGCAGGTCAAATGTTATTATAAAACAAATGCGGGTCAAATGTTATTATAAAACAAATGCAGGTCAAATGTTATTATAAAACAAATGCAGGTCAAATGTTATTATAAAACAAATGCGGGTCAAATGTTATTATAAAACAAATGCGGGTCAAATGTTATTATAAAACAAATGCGGGTCAAATGTTATTATAAAACAAATGCAGGTCAAATGTTATTATAAAACAAATGCGGGTCAAATGTTATTATAAAACAAATGCGGGTCAAATGTTATTATAAAACAAATGCAGGTCAAATGTTATTATAAAACAAATGCAGGTCAAATGTTATTATAAAACAAATGCAGGTCAAATGTTATTATAAAACAAATACAGGTCAAATGTTATTATAAAACAAATGCGGGTCAAATGTTATTATAAAACAAATGCGGGTCAAATGTTATTATAAAACAAATGCAGGTCAAATGTTATTATAAAACAAATGCAGGTCAAATGTTATTATAAAACAAATGCGGGTCAAATGTTATTATAAAACAAATGCAGGTCAAATGTTATTATAAAACAAATGCAGGTCAAATGTTATTATAAAACAAATGCGGGTCAAATGTTATTATAAAATAAATGCAGGTCAAATGTTATTATAAAACAAATGCAGGTCAAATGTTATTATAAAACAAATGCAGGTCATATGTTATTATAAAATAAATGCGGGTCAAATGTTATTATAAAACAAATGCAGGTCAAATGTTATTATAAAACAAATGCAGGTCAAATGTTATTATAAAACAAATGCGGGTCAAATGTTATTATAAAACAAATGCAGGTCAAATGTTATTATAAAACAAATGCAGGTCAAATGTTATTATAAAACAAATGCGGGTCAAATGTTATTATAAAACAAATGCAGGTCAAATGTTATTATAAAACAAATGCAGGTCAAATGTTATTATAAAACAAATGAGGTTCAAATGTCATTATAAAACAAATGAGGTTCAAATGTCATTATAAAACAAATGCAGGTCAAATGTTATTATAAAACAAATGCAGGTCAAATGTTATTATAAAACAAATGCGGGTCAAATGTTATTATAAAACAAATGCAGGTCAAATGTTATTATAAAACAAATGCAGGTCAAATGTTATTATAAAACAAATGCGGGTCAAATGTTATTATAAAATAAATGCAGGTCAAATGTTATTATAAAACAAATGCAGGTCAAATGTTATTATAAAACAAATGCAGGTCATATGTTATTATAAAATAAATGCGGGTCAAATGTTATTATAAAACAAATGCAGGTCAAATGTTATTATAAAACAAATGCAGGTCAAATGTTATTATAAAACAAATGCGGGTCAAATGTTATTATAAAACAAATGCAGGTCAAATGTTATTATAAAACAAATGCAGGTCAAATGTTATTATAAAACAAATGCGGGTCAAATGTTATTATAAAACAAATGCAGGTCAAATGTTATTATAAAACAAATGCAGGTCAAATGTTATTATAAAACAAATGAGGTTCAAATGTCATTATAAAACAAATGAGGTTCAAATGTCATTATAAAACAAATGCAGGTCAAATGTTATTATAAAACAAATGCAGGTCAAATGTTATTATAAAACAAATGCGGGTCAAATGTTATTATAAAACAAATGCAGGTCAAATGTTATTATAAAACAAATGCGGGTCAAATGTTATTATAAAACAAATGCGGGTCATAATTTATTATAAAACAAATGCAGGTTAAATGTTATTATAAAACAAATTCAGGTCAAATTTTATTATAAAACAAATGCGGGTCAAATGTTATTATAAAACCAATGCAGGTCAAATGTTATTATAAAACAAATGCTGGTCAAATCTTATTATAAAACAAATGCCGGTCATAATTTATTATAAAACAAATGCAGGTTAAATGTTATTATAAAACAAATGCAGGTCAAATGTTATTATAAAACAAATGCAGGTTAAATGTTATTATAAAAAAAATGCGGGTCAAATGTTATTATAAAACAAATGCAGGTCAAATGTTATTATAAAACAAATGCAGGTCAAATGTTATTATAAAACAAATGCGGGTCAAAAGTTATTATAAAACAAATGAGGTTCAAATGTTATTATAAAACAAATGCAGGTAAAATGTTATTATAAAACAAATGAGGTTCAAATGTTATTATAAAACAAATGCAGGTCAAATGTTATTATAAAACAAATGCAGGTCAAATGTTATTATAAAACAAATGCGGGTCAAATGTTATTATAAAACAAATGCGGGTCAAATGTTATTATAAAACAAATGCCGGTCATAATTTATTATAAAACAAATGCAGGTTAAATGTTATTATAAAACAAATGCAGGTCAAATGTTATTATAAAACAAATGCAGGTTAAATGTTATTATAAAACAAATGCGGGTCAAATGTTATTATAAAACAAATGCAGGTCAAATGTTATTATAAAACAAATGCAGGTCAAATGTTATTATAAAACAAATGCGGGTCAAATGTTATTATAAAACAAATGAGGTTCAAATGTTATTATAAAACAAATGCAGGTCAAATGTTATTATAAAACAAATGAGGTTCAAATGTTATTATAAAACAAATGAGGTTCAAATGTCATTATAAAACAAATGCAGGTCAAATGTTATTATAAAACAAATGCAGGTCATATGTTATTATAAAACAAATGCGGGTCAAATGTTATTATAAAACAAATGCGGGTCATAATTTATTATAAAACAAATGCGGGTCAAATGTTATTATAAAACAAATGCAGTTCAAATGTTATTATAAAACAAATGCGGGTCAAATGTTATTATAAAACAAATGCAGGTCAAATGTTATTATAAAACAAATGCAGGTCATATGTTATTATTAAACAAATGCGGGTCAAATGTTATTATAAAACAAATGCAGGTCAAATGTTATTATAAAACAAATGCAGGTCAAATGTTATTATAAAACAAATGCAGGTCAAATGTTATTATAAAACAAATGCGGGTCAAATGTTATTATAAAACAAATGCGGGTCAAATGTTATTATAAAACAAATGCAGGTCAAATGTTATTATAAAACAAATGCAGGTCAAATGTTATTATAAAACAAATGCGGGTCAAATGTTATTATAAAACAAATGCGGGTCAAATGTTATTATAAAACAAATGCGGGTCAAATGTTATTATAAAACAAATGCGGGTCAAATGTTATTATAAAACAAATGCAGGTCAAATGTTATTATAAAACAAATGCAGGTCAAATGTTATTATAAAACAAATGCGGGTCAAATGTTATTATAAAACAAATGCAGGTCAAATGTTATTATAAAACAAATGCAGGTCAAATGTTATTATAAAACAAATGCGGGTCAAATGTTATTATAAAACAAATGCGGGTCAAATGTTATTATAAAACAAATGCGGGTCAAATGTTATTATAAAACAAATGCAGGTCAAATGTTATTATAAAACAAATGCGGGTCAAATGTTATTATAAAACAAATGCGGGTCAAATGTTATTATAAAACAAATGCAGGTCAAATGTTATTATAAAACAAATGCAGGTCAAATGTTATTATAAAACAAATACAGGTCAAATGTTATTATAAAACAAATGCGGGTCAAATGTTATTATAAAACAAATGCGGGTCAAATGTTATTATAAAACAAATGCAGGTCAAATGTTATTATAAAACAAATGCAGGTCAAATGTTATTATAAAACAAATGCGGGTCAAATGTTATTATAAAACAAATGCAGGTCAAATGTTATTATAAAACAAATGCAGGTCAAATGTTATTATAAAACAAATGCGGGTCAAATGTTATTATAAAATAAATGCAGGTCAAATGTTATTATAAAACAAATGCAGGTCAAATGTTATTATAAAACAAATGCAGGTCATATGTTATTATAAAATAAATGCGGGTCAAATGTTATTATAAAACAAATGCAGGTCAAATGTTATTATAAAACAAATGCAGGTCAAATGTTATTATAAAACAAATGCGGGTCAAATGTTATTATAAAACAAATGCAGGTCAAATGTTATTATAAAACAAATGCGGGTCAAATGTTATTATAAAACAAATGCAGGTCAAATGTTATTATAAAACAAATGCAGGTCAAATGTTATTATAAAACAAATGAGGTTCAAATGTCATTATAAAACAAATGAGGTTCAAATGTCATTATAAAACAAATGCAGGTCAAATGTTATTATAAAACAAATGCAGGTCAAATGTTATTATAAAACAAATGCGGGTCAAATGTTATTATAAAACAAATGCAGGTCAAATGTTATTATAAAACAAATGCAGGTCAAATGTTATTATAAAACAAATGCGGGTCAAATGTTATTATAAAATAAATGCAGGTCAAATGTTATTATAAAACAAATGCAGGTCAAATGTTATTATAAAACAAATGCAGGTCATATGTTATTATAAAATAAATGCGGGTCAAATGTTATTATAAAACAAATGCAGGTCAAATGTTATTATAAAACAAATGCAGGTCAAATGTTATTATAAAACAAATGCGGGTCAAATGTTATTATAAAACAAATGCAGGTCAAATGTTATTATAAAACAAATGCAGGTCAAATGTTATTATAAAACAAATGCGGGTCAAATGTTATTATAAAACAAATGCAGGTCAAATGTTATTATAAAACAAATGCAGGTCAAATGTTATTATAAAACAAATGAGGTTCAAATGTCATTATAAAACAAATGAGGTTCAAATGTCATTATAAAACAAATGCAGGTCAAATGTTATTATAAAACAAATGCAGGTCAAATGTTATTATAAAACAAATGCGGGTCAAATGTTATTATAAAACAAATGCAGGTCAAATGTTATTATAAAACAAATGCGGGTCAAATGTTATTATAAAACAAATGCGGGTCATAATTTATTATAAAACAAATGCAGGTTAAATGTTATTATAAAACAAATTCAGGTCAAATTTTATTATAAAACAAATGCGGGTCAAATGTTATTATAAAACCAATGCAGGTCAAATGTTATTATAAAACAAATGCTGGTCAAATCTTATTATAAAACAAATGCCGGTCATAATTTATTATAAAACAAATGCAGGTTAAATGTTATTATAAAACAAATGCAGGTCAAATGTTATTATAAAACAAATGCAGGTTAAATGTTATTATAAAAAAAATGCGGGTCAAATGTTATTATAAAACAAATGCAGGTCAAATGTTATTATAAAACAAATGCAGGTCAAATGTTATTATAAAACAAATGCGGGTCAAAAGTTATTATAAAACAAATGAGGTTCAAATGTTATTATAAAACAAATGCAGGTAAAATGTTATTATAAAACAAATGAGGTTCAAATGTTATTATAAAACAAATGCAGGTCAAATGTTATTATAAAACAAATGCAGGTCAAATGTTATTATAAAACAAATGCGGGTCAAATGTTATTATAAAACAAATGCGGGTCAAATGTTATTATAAAACAAATGCCGGTCATAATTTATTATAAAACAAATGCAGGTTAAATGTTATTATAAAACAAATGCAGGTCAAATGTTATTATAAAACAAATGCAGGTTAAATGTTATTATAAAACAAATGCGGGTCAAATGTTATTATAAAACAAATGCAGGTCAAATGTTATTATAAAACAAATGCAGGTCAAATGTTATTATAAAACAAATGCGGGTCAAATGTTATTATAAAACAAATGAGGTTCAAATGTTATTATAAAACAAATGCAGGTCAAATGTTATTATAAAACAAATGAGGTTCAAATGTTATTATAAAACAAATGAGGTTCAAATGTCATTATAAAACAAATGCAGGTCAAATGTTATTATAAAACAAATGCAGGTCATATGTTATTATAAAACAAATGCGGGTCAAATGTTATTATAAAACAAATGCGGGTCATAATTTATTATAAAACAAATGCGGGTCAAATGTTATTATAAAACAAATGCAGTTCAAATGTTATTATAAAACAAATGCGGGTCAAATGTTATTATAAAACAAATGCAGGTCAAATGTTATTATAAAACAAATGCAGGTCATATGTTATTATTAAACAAATGCGGGTCAAATGTTATTATAAAACAAATGCGGGTCAAATGTTATTATAAAACAAATGCAGGTCAAATGTTATTATAAAACAAATGCAGGTCAAATGTTATTATAAAACAAATGCGGGTCAAATGTTATTATAAAACAAATGCAGGTCAAATGTTATTATAAAACAAATGCAGGTCAAATGTTATTATAAAACAAATGCAGGTCAAATGTTATTATAAAACAAATGCAGGTCAAATGTTATTATAAAACAAATGAGGTTCAAATGTTATTATAAAACAAATGAGGTTCAAATGTCATTATAAAACAAATGCAGGTCAAATGCTATTATAAAACAAATGCAAGTCATATGTTATTATAAAACAAATGCCGGTCAAATGTTATTATAAAACAAATGCGGGTCATAATTTATTATAAAACAAATGCAGGTTAAATGTTATTATAAAACAAATGCAGGTCAAATGTTATTATAAAACAAATGCGGGTCAAATGTTATTATAAAACAAATGCAGGTCAAATGTTATTATAAAACAAATGCGGGTCAAATGTTATTATAAAACAAATGCCGGTCATAATTTATTATAAAACAAATGCAGGTTAAATGTTATTATAAAACAAATGCAGGTCAAATCTTATTATAAAACAAATGCAGGTTAAATGTTATTATAAAACAAATGCGGGTCAAATGTTATTATAAAACAAATGCAGGTCAAATGTTATTATAAAACAAATGCGGGTCGAATGTTATTATAAAACAAATGAGGTTCAAATGTTATTATAAAACAAATGCAGGTCAAATGTTATTATAAAACAAATGCGGGTCAAATGTTATTATAAAACAAATGAGGTTCAAATGTTATTATAAAACAAATGCAGGTCAAATGTTATTATAAAACAAATGAGGTTCAAATGTTATTATAAAACAAATGAGGTTCAAATGTCATTATAAAACAAATGCAGGTCAAATGTTATTATAAAACAAATGCAGGTCATATGTTATTATAAAACAAATGCGGGTCAAATGTTATTATAAAACAAATGCGGGTCATAATTTATTATAAAACAAATGCGGGTCAAATGTTATTATAAAACAAATGCAGTTCAAATGTTATTATAAAACAAATGCGGGTCAAATGTTATTATAAAACAAATGCAGGTCAAATGTTATTATAAAACAAATGCAGGTCATATGTTATTATTAAACAAATGCGGGTCAAATGTTATTATAAAACAAATGCGGGTCAAATGTTATTATAAAACAAATGCAGGTCAAATGTTATTATAAAACAAATGCAGGTCAAATGTTATTATAAAACAAATGCGGGTCAAATGTTATTATAAAACAAATGCAGGTCAAATGTTATTATAAAACAAATGCAGGTCAAATGTTATTATAAAACAAATGCAGGTCAAATGTTATTATAAAACAAATGCAGGTCAAATGTTATTATAAAACAAATGAGGTTCAAATGTTATTATAAAACAAATGAGGTTCAAATGTCATTATAAAACAAATGCAGGTCAAATGCTATTATAAAACAAATGCAAGTCATATGTTATTATAAAACAAATGCCGGTCAAATGTTATTATAAAACAAATGCGGGTCATAATTTATTATAAAACAAATGCAGGTTAAATGTTATTATAAAACAAATGCAGGTCAAATGTTATTATAAAACAAATGCGGGTCAAATGTTATTATAAAACAAATGCAGGTCAAATGTTATTATAAAACAAATGCGGGTCAAATGTTATTATAAAACAAATGCCGGTCATAATTTATTATAAAACAAATGCAGGTTAAATGTTATTATAAAACAAATGCAGGTCAAATCTTATTATAAAACAAATGCAGGTTAAATGTTATTATAAAACAAATGCGGGTCAAATGTTATTATAAAACAAATGCAGGTCAAATGTTATTATAAAACAAATGCGGGTCGAATGTTATTATAAAACAAATGAGGTTCAAATGTTATTATAAAACAAATGCAGGTCAAATGTTATTATAAAACAAATGAGGTTCAAATGTTATTATAAAACAAATGCAGGTCAAATGTTATTATAAAACAAATGCAGGTCAAATGTTATTATAAAACAAATGCGGGTCAAATGTTATTATAAAACAAATGCGGGTAAAATGTTATTATAAAACAAATGCCGGTCATAATTTATTATAAAACAAATGCAGGTTAAATGTTATTATAAAACAAATGCAGGTCAAATGTTATTATAAAACAAATGCAGGTTAAATGTTATTATAAAACAAATGCGGGTCAAATGTTATTATAAAACAAATGCAGGTCAAATGTTATTATAAAACAAATGCAGGTCATATGTTATTATAAAACAAATGCGGGTCAAATGTTATTATAAAACAAATGCGGGTCATAATTTATTATAAAACAAATGCAGGTTAAATGTTATTATAAAACAAATGCAGGTCAAATGTTATTATAAAACAAATGCAGGTCAAATGTTATTATAAAACAAATGCGGGTCAAATGTTATTATAAAACAAATGCGGGTCATATGTTATTATAAAACAAATGCGGGTCAAATGTTATTATAAAACAAATGCAGTTCAAATGTTATTATAAAACAAATGCGGGTCAAATGTTATTATAAAACAAATGCAGGTCAAATGTTATTATAAAACAAATGCGGGTCAAATGTTATTATAAAACAAATGCGGGTCAAATGTTATTATAAAACAAATGCGGGTCAAATGTTATTATAAAACAAATGCAGGTCAAATGTTATTATAAAACAAATGCGGGTCAAATGTTATTATAAAACAAATGCGGGTCAAATGTTATTATAAAACAAATGCGGGTCAAATGTTATTATAAAACAAATGCAGGTCAAATGTTATTATAAAACAAATGCGGGTCAAATTTTATTATAAAACAAATGCAGGTCAAATGTTATTATAAAACAAATGCGGGTCAAATGTTATTATAAAACAAATGCGGGTCATAATTTATTATAAAACAAATGCGGGTCAAATGTTATTATAAAACAAATGCAGGTCAAATGTTATTATAAAACAAATGCGGGTCATAATTATAAAACAAATGCAGGTTAAATGTTATTATAAAACAAATGCAGGTCAAATGTTATTATAAAACAAATGCAGGTTAAATGTTATTATAAAACAAATGCGGGTCAAATGTTATTATAAAACAAATGCGGGTCAAATGTTATTATAAAACAAATGCAGGTCAAATGTTATTATAAAACAAATGAGGTTCAAATGTTATTATAAAACAAATGAGGTTCAAATGTCATTATAAAACAAATGCAGGTCAAATGTTATTATAAAACAAATGCAGGTCATATGTTATTATAAAACAAATGCGGGTCAAATGTTATTATAAAACAAATGCGGGTCATAATTTATTATAAAACAAATGCAGGTTAAATGTTATTATAAAACAAATGCAGGTCAAATGTTATTATAAAACAAATGCAGGTTAAATGTTATTATAAAACAAATGCGGGTCAAATGTTATTATAAAACAAATGCAGGTCAAATGTTATTATAAAACAAATGCGGGTCAAATGTTATTATAAAACAAATGCGGGTCATAATTTATTATAAAACAAATGCAGGTTAAATGTTATTATAAAACAAATGCAGGTCAAATGTTATTATAAAACAAATGCAGGTTAAATGTTATTATAAAACAAATGCGGGTCAAATGTTATTATAAAACAAATGCGGGTCAAATGTTATTATAAAACAAATGCAGGTCAAATGTTATTATAAAACAAATGCAGGTCAAATGTTATTATAAAACAAATGCGGGTCAAATGTTATTATAAAACAAATGAGGTTCAAATGTTATTATAAAACAAATGCAGGTCAAATGTTATTATAAAACAAATGAGGTTCAAATGTTATTATAAAACAAATGAGGTTCAAATGTCATTATAAAACAAATGCAGGTCAAATGTTATTATAAAACAAATGCAGGTCATATGTTATTATAAAACAAATGCGGGTCAAATGTTATTATAAAACAAATGCGGGTCATAATTTATTATAAAACAAATGCAGGTTAAATGTTATTATAAAACAAATGCAGGTCAAATGTTATTATAAAACAAATGCAGGTCAAATGTTATTATAAAACAAATGCAGGTCAAATGTTATTATAAAACAAATGCGGGTCAAATGTTATTATAAAACAAATGCGGGCCATATGTTATTATAAAACAAATGCGGGTCAAATGTTATTATAAAACAAATGCAGGTCAAATGTTATTATAAAACAAATGCGGGTCAAATGTTATAAAACAAATGAGGTTCAAATGTTATTATAAAACAAATGCAGGTCAAATGTTATTATAAATCAAATGCAGGTCAAATGTTATTATAAAACAAATGAGGTTCAAATGTTATTATAAAACAAATGCGGGTCAGAAAGATTTTTAAAATAATAATAATAATGCATGGGATTGTCAAAGGCTGTGTTTCGCTGGTGCAAGAAGATTACCCTCGGGGGTCATGACAAAATAGTCCTCAGATTACATTGGTAACTATTTGAGAAGTAAGTCAATGCTAGTACGCACAAAAGTGGTACTACCATTGACCATTGTCCGTAGTGAAAAATGAGCAAGTGAAGCTCATTTTTGGATACGGCTATCACCCTGATATCACACTTGTGCTGGGGTACCTCGACGTGGTGTAATAGTTAGAAAGCTTGTCTCGCTAGAACAATTACGACTGAGTAGTGAGTTCGATCCTCACTGGGTGCCCCATACTTTCGGCCTTGTGCCACATCTAAGCTACGCTTGGAAAATCAATATCACACTTGTGCTTTGAATGGATCCTTATAGATGCTGCTGTGCTTTTGGATAAGAACATCGTGAAAGAGGACCGGGCGAAAATATAAAGGGGTCAAGTGCCAAATAAGTGAAAATGGCATATTTTGCAATATACCGTTTACATCACCATTTCGGTAAATTAATGTTTATGTAGAAATTGTCCGAATGTTAAATATTTTTTACGCGAATAAAATTCAAGATGGACATATTTCTTTCACAGAATATCTATTTTTGTTGCTTTTTGTTGTTTAGTTATTTTATTGGGTCAACACCGCGGTTTGCTTTTCAGAACCACAGCAAGAGAGTTCTAGAAAATGCAAAGTGTAGCTATGCTCGAACAATTAGACCAAGTTTGAAAGAAAAAAAAAGGCTCTCAGAGGTACTCCAAAGTATGAGTGCTTATTATAAATGGATCCAAACCCATTTCACGTCCTGGGTTTGACGATAAACTGCATCCACGTCCTTGATAAGACGATAAACTATATCCAACAGCAAGGTCTCTGATCAGGAGGTTTTGAGGAGCATGGAACCCCCTCTTAATTGATGATGTTACCAGGTCTACCCTGACCCGGGGTGGTAGCACCTGTTAGGGTCCCAGCTTTGGGCAAATAGTTAACCACAAAACAAAGTATTTTAAAAGTGTAAAAATAGATTTTAATACCAGAAATACATTGTAAAAAATTATTACCAGAAAATTTTTTTTGAAAAAACAAACAAACTATTACCAGTAATATATTTTTGAAAAAAAACCAAAACAAACTATTACCAGCTATACATGTTTTGAAACATTACCAGCTATACATTTTTGAGGAAAAAAATATTACCAGAAAAAAAATGTCGGCATTAAATAACCCATTGAAGTTGATATGCCGTAAAACAAACCAAACCAAACCAAACCCAAAGTCATTTCATCCTGGTCAGACAAGGCGAAACTCTTCGACTCCATCTTTACCTCAAACTCAAACGTTAGATGACAAAAGTCACCCCCTTTCTGAATTCCCACGTATCATTGAGCACAATCTCAGTAACATTTTCATTATAGCCCAGGAAGTTTCAAGAATTATCAAAACTCTTGACCCTAAGAAGGCCAGCGATCCAGACAAAATCCCGGTGGTCCTCCTTAAGAATATTAACCCAGAGCTATCCACAAACCTAGCGAAACTATTTAACTGATGCTTGTAGGAGAAATCATTCCCATGCCCGTGGAAAGTGTCAACTGTATGGCCGGCTTTCAAGAATGCGGGCGAGCGCTCACTAACCTCACAATATAGACCAATCAATCTCCGCAGTGTCATTAGCAAACTCTTTGAAGAAAATTGTTGATCATCTCAATAAGTACAACTTATTGAGTGACACGTAGTACTGGTTTCGATCAGCCCGGTCCACTGCTGATATCCTAACTGCAATTACTTATAGAATCATTCAAAGACGGTCGCATTAGATATTTCAAAGGCCTTTGACAAGGTGTGGAAAAGGGGTTACTGCTCAAGCTCCCTAGCTTTTGAGTCACTGGAAGAGGCTTCTTTATAAAGTCTGTCATAACGGGTAGGTCCCGGAAGGTAGTTGTTAATAAAGAGTATATTTCATTTGTGAATATCTATGCTGATGATACAACTGTATATGGGTGCACCCCCAAAACCTTCGATGACAGCTCAGTGGAGAAAAAACTGGCTGGCGACATTCGGTGCCTCAAAGACCAAACTAGTGACCTTCCACCATTGCCGATAGGAACCAGAAATTTCACCACTCATGATAAACGTGTGGCTCCTCAGGGAGGCTCCGTGCCTTGGGCGCCTATCGGGACAAACTCAACCCAGATCTCAAGTGGAACTCGTACATACGATCCATCGCCAAAGATACTGAGAAAATGATCCGTTCCCAGTACCACTCCAGAAAGTACCTGACTCCTCCTGTTATCCTCTACATTTGCAAGAGCCAGATCAGACCTAAACTGGAGTACTGCTGTCATATGTCGACAGGTGCTGCCCAGTCCTCACCTACCAGTCTCGATCAAGTCCGAGGGTTAATTGTTATCTTCCACACATATCCGATCAACAACATTCACCAATTGCTATGAACTAATGTTCCCATCGGGGAAGCCCCGTGCCTTGAGCGCCTATTGAGATTTAAACTAAGCCCACACCTCAAGTGGAACTCATGCATACGATGCTGGAAAAATGGTTCTCTGTAGCGCTTCAGCAAGTACCTGACTCTTCCTGTTATCACCTTCCTTTGCAAGAGCCAGATCAGACCTAAAATGGAGTACTGCTGCCATATATCGACAGGTGATGCCAAGTCCTCACCTCCCAGTCTCGATCAAGTCCGAAGCGTCTGCTCGTCCTTGTAGGCGACGAATTATTTTCCACCTTGCAACCCCTTTGTCACAGGCGATACGTCGCTCTTACTACTCTATCCCTATTTCAATGGAGGTTATTCAGATGATCTACACTCTTCGCTCCCACCTGTCCTAATCTAACCCGCCATGCCACACCCATTTTAGCGAACCACACCCATTCCCTTCGTATTCTCCCTGTGAAATGTAAGTTCCACTCAAGCAGCTTCTTTAATCAAAACACTGCCTTGTGGAACCGACTCCCAAGAGGTTGCTTCACCGATCACTACAATCGGAACCTGTTCGATTCTAGGGTTAACCGTTATTTTCCACACATATCCGCATAAGCTGTGCCTTTTACTCTGTAACCCTATATCTCGATTGTCCCCCACGGCCTTATAGAAGGTGAAAACCATTTTAAGTAAAAAGAAAAGAAAAATCAGAATCTTTCTAACGGTGCCGCAACACTGAAATAGCCTCACCAGACAAATAACTTTAACATTTTCTTGACAATTTCCTCATGGATTTGAACTCTCGTCATATGCTCGGAAATTGAACGTTCTAACAACTGACACCCATCCTCCCTATATATATATATATATATATATATATATATATATATATATATATATATATATATATATATATATATATATATATATATATATATATATATATATATAACGGGTGTAACAGAAAAATTGTCTAATTGCTAGATTAAGCTCTGAACCGTTGTATCTTGGGAATGATTGAAAATATCTTACTGGAATTCTCATAGGATTTTATAAACCTACTGGACTTTACTTTGAGCAATAAGAATATATAATTACTTTCCAAGCTTAACGGAAGAATCGTGATGAAATCGATCATAAAAGAAAATGTCATTTTCATTATTAATTAATCATATTTCAGTTCAGTCAGTCGCAAAATATCGCACGACATTTTCCCAACAGAATAACACGAAGTTTCTAGGAAAATGGCATCAATAATTTTGTATAACGATGGGAGACAGTTTTTAAAAACAATTAAGACTAATACATTTTTCGTGACTATGCAAAATTTTGTTTTAATTTTCTAATCGGGAACTAACTTTTGCAATGATCTATATATATATATATATATATATATATATATATATATATATATATATATATATATATATATATATATATATATATATATATATATATATATATATATATATATATATATATATATATATATATATATATATATATATATATATAAATGAGGAGAGTTCAAAAAAGTATCGGATTGTATATTTTTTCAGGCCAAACTCCTACAATCGTGACTAAAATCCTTTGACGACTAATTCCTTTGAGCACACATGGCACAGTGGATAAAGGCGTTGGTTGGTTAGATCCAGTGTCAGGACCCAAAGAGTGTGAGTTCAATACCCGGTTATGGCAGTGGAGAACTTAGAGAGGGCAATTAACAGATAACTGACAAATGACATCCATTAATCATGGCACGTGGAAATAGAACAGTCTACCCCAGTGAGCGAAATAAAGGGTTCAGTTCGACATTCCGACCAATTGAAGAAGGCCGGAGCGTACAACGGCCGAAACGTTGTAATAAATGTGGCGACAAAAATGAGGACAATAGTCTGAATAATGTGAATAGTGTAACAAGCCATACTCATAATTTTTCGAAGGGTTCGAGTGTAGAAATTTACTAACCCTTCCTTGAAAATCAGCATTGGAAGTCCTAACCATTAGCTGGTGGCGCCAATGGGCTACTTCTGCCATCAAACCAGACCCGATCTGCATTTATCTGGGTACACATACAAGTGTACGAGCTGCAACCTGTCTCACTTCTTTTGGACCTTGCCACAAAGAATGTCACCTCACCCCACTCACCGAAGAAGCGCCAAAGAATACGGAGAGGACGGGAAAGAGGCCGCTGCTGTCTACGCTATGGCGTCACCGTAAAACCTAATCTGCTTTATCAGATAGGAGAAGCCCGGAACAGCAAGGGGCGATAACCGACATTTGTTTCCGCAACACTTGGCACGTGATCGATGACTCTCGAGCCAGCAGAGAGACGCGAGGTTAATAAGCGATTAACGCATCCCCCCAACACCTCTCATGAAAAATCAAGAAGAAAATATAATATTAGATAAATAACCTTATATCAGACAAATGAAGGAAAAAAAACTTTTAAATCCTTTTAATAGCCAAAATTTAACGTAAATTAAAAACAAAACACAGCGGTTGTAAATGCCGTATATATTTGGATATAAAGGGTGTTACCAGTTCAGGAAAGAACACTGGGATAATAGCCATTGGAAAAAAATAAAATATATCCCAATTTTTGATTCTATGGATGAATTACTAAATGAATAAAAATCAAAATGTTAAATTACAAAACAGTTCAACCCTTGCCGAACCTCAAAGTATTTTGATTCGGTCTTTAAATGTGGGCGGCCGTCAGTAAGAATTTGCTCACTAAAATTATATTACATAAATCATTTTCAGATGGATTGGGGATGTAGCGATCACTTTTCTGGCATCTCCCACTTACATTCTCCTTTTCTGGCTATGCAAAATAAATGGTAAACATTTTGTTTTTGGTATTCTGTGCTTCAGCTTCAACAAACTTCTATGGATAAGGCGTTGGACATTTTTCTTGTGAGGGTTTTTATAGAATTACCATAATTTGCAATGGGCCCGTGTCTAAATGGTTAGAAGGTTTCAGAGCTTAAGTCCCGGTTTCGTATCTCGCCACGGACGATTTGTCAAGTTGATTTGTCCCTTCTTGATGTTATCCGTCTGGGGAGGACGATCCTAGCGTGCTGCCCCTTTGGAATGTGCCTGGAAACCATAGCACGATTTGACCCAAGCATTTTGAGTGAAATTAGATTGACGAAAATATCTGGGAACCGTCGATGGTTGTGACAAAGTGTTTGAACGTGCTGGCCTCTTGTTCAGAATGTTGATCACGCCAGGTAATGTGCCCTTCCCCATAAACTGTAACTAAGGTGTGCTCAGCATAGTTGCAGTATAAACCACAGGTGGGCTCTGTGGGTGTTGAACAAACACAAATGTGCCTGAGCAACATGGATTGGTTAACTACCCTTAGTAGACAGGGAGACGAACGACTAGACAGTAACATAATTTCCAAACTACAAATTGCAATAAGTTTTAAATTTTATTATTGTTATGGTCCAGGTTAGGACCAAGGAAGAACAACACGAACACAAGAGTAGAAATAACGAAGATATATTACACGGAATAATAATACAAGATGTGGAAGGTGTTAGTATGACTGTCAGTCTGGTTTGGAGTGAACTACTATCGGCTCGACTCGATTCGTCTGTCTCTCTCTCTCTCTTGAGAGACGTAGTATACATAGTGTTAGGAAGAGTTCATTCTGTAGTTATAGGTAAGGACCCATAACAAGTATAAATTTAGAATTTTAGATAATATAGCTTTTTCATGACCGATCCAACCTTACCCTACAGCGGCTTACAGCCATAGCATGTTGAGACATTGGTTTTCGTCAGAACACCGAAGTTAAAGGAAAGCCGAGACTGGTCAGAACTTCGAGGACTGGGCGCATGGGAATACCAGCCAGATGGTGCAATAGATAACGGTTGGCAATTGGAAATCAGAGAGCCGAGTTCGAATTCTTGTTGGGTTATATAAATACCCTTGTGGAAGGTCTGAATATACCTCTTCTTCCCGCCATGTAGTGGTTAAACAGTAGGTGAATCACTATTATCTCCAAAAAATTATTCAAATCCAAAATTTTTTTATGGCTTGAGTATTCAGCAAATGGTTGATAAACCGTAAAAAATTACTTTTCAGGACCCACACACACAAACAAGAACCAAGTAAACAAAAAAAGATGAATACCTTAAATCGGAACAGTCCTAGATATAAACTGGACGTATGTGAAATGTAATTTTAGAGGCCATAAAATGTCCTATTTTGGTATTACAAAGGAATTAAAAGCATAATCTAGGTAGACGTGTTAATAATTTCTTGGTCACATGTTCATCATCAGCTCGCCCCTTTTTCTTTTCATGAGCTGTGTCCCTTCAGGATGTAGGCGATCATGGCTCTCCACTTCCCCTATCCCTTGTGGCTCTCAATAAGTTTCGTCCCTCTGACACCTCCCCCAAATCACGTTCTGTCACCCACTTGCTTAAGCTCGCCAGGTATGTCATGCGTTGCTTTGCCTTGTCTCTTTTTTACCTCTATTGTACCTGTGAGTATCAGATTCTCCAGGCCCTCCTTTCTCATGACGTGTCCCAGAAATTTCAGCCGTCTCTTTCTTATGTTAAGTATAATCCTCGTTCTTGTTTGCATCTCTTCAAGATCTCATCGTTGCTCACACGCCCGGTCCATGATATCCTTAGCATCGTTTTGTAGAACCATAACTCTGTAGCCTCGAGTCGCGTCTACATCTTTGAGGAGACCGTCCAACATTCTCTCCCGTAAAGGAGGATAGATGTCATGTAGCAGCTCGGTACTCTTTTCTTTGTTACCAAAGAAATCCTCCTGTTTCGTAATACTCTGCCTAGCTTTTGGAATGCGTCTTTGGCCATCCCAATACGTCTTCAGATCTCAGCGTCGCACTTACCGTCCCTCTGTCAAAACGCTTCCCAGATATTTAAACTTCCGCCTCTGCTTGATTTTAGTTTCCCCGACCTGCAAATCGCATTTCGGGCTCATTTTTATGCTGGTCACCATGTATCCTATCTTCTTGTAGTTTCTGTTTAGTCTCTTCTCGCTCTCCTTCGCTACCTTCTGTAGTTTTTTTTAAAATATCTTTTCCGTGTCTGTTATCAGTACTGTGATATCTGCGTATTTTATGTTGTTAAGATTGTGGCCGCCAATGTTAAAACCCGGTAGTGTTTCCTCGCTGTACAGATTGAATAAGTCTGGTGAGAAGACATATCCTTGCTCTGTTTGTACCTATCGCAGTGACTCTCTGTCGCCATCCAATTTTATTGTTCATCCTATTCAACAGGTCGGAGGATTTGCAGTTTATGTCGTCAGAAATCTGTTTGATATAGGTCTCGGCTTTGTCGTCCTCTGTACGCTCGTCTTTGTGTAGGATCCCAGAACCACTCATTGGTCAGACAATATCTCCTTTCAAAGCCACATTTAAAATTGGATTATTTTTATACTGTATCGTTTGAAGATTTGTTTTTTAATAAAGTTTCATATTAAACTTGTACTTAAGTGAATTGAATGTTTCGACAACTGAGCTGTTTTTGTCATGCATGGGTTAAATATTTTTTTCAGTCGGTTCTTCGTCTTCTTTTTTACTTTGTTTTACTTCTTTTTCATTCTTCTTACCCTTTTTCTTAATTCTCTACTCGATGTTTATTTTCCTCTAAATTCATTAATTCACTTTTTTACATTACATTCAAAAGTGATATACTTCTTAAAATCCATTAGAATCCCCTTATTTTAGCGTAGATCAATATCTTCCCATTCTTTAAAATAAACTTTCGATCGTCAGTCAAGCTTCGATACTTTACTTCTTTACAAGTCATCGTGTCATAATATTTATTCTCCCATTCCGTTATATGTCTCATGTCTCTATTTCTTTTCGACATTTTTCTTTCGTGTATTTTATATAGATTATAACTTTCGACATTTGGAATTGTTTTATTGGATATAGACTATGGGATCTTATTTAATCATTTTGGTCATGATGTTCCTTCTTTCTTTCTTTCTTTTTTTCTTTCTTTCTTTTTTTCTTTCTTTCTTTCTTTCTTTTTTCTTTCTTTCTTTCTTTCATTTTAAAACTTCTTTATCTTTTCTTTTCCACTTACCATTTTTATTTCCTTGTCTTTCATTTGTTTTAAATTTCTTTTCCATTTTTTCTTATTCGTTTCCATTTCTTTACATTCAATATTTTTCAATTTTTTTCGATAGTCACCCATTTTGTATTGCCGTCAATATGAACCATTCACAGGATTTTCCATTATATCTCCACATTTATTTTTCATCGAATTAATTTCTTTTGAAAATTCTTCGTTTTCTTTTCTACTTTATTTTCATCCGGTCAAACATCTTGCATGAATTTCTGTGACTCTCTATTGCCATCCGATTATTTTGTTCATCCTATTCAGCCGCCTCTTCGCACAAACTTGTCAAGTAGGTTGCCTTCCCCCTGACTCTGTTGCTCTCGATATACCCTGTGAGTAGCAAATTCCCCAAGTCATCCTTTCTCATTATATGTCCCAGGAATCTCAACTGCTTCTTTCCGATTCTGAGCATATGGTCTTTTTGTCTGCATTTTCTTTAAGACCTTTTCGTTTTTTATACGCCCCATGCATGTAATTGAAAATGGGTTGAATCAGATTCGTTTGTTACATGTTCTGATGGGCAGATAAAAGCTCTTTAGCCTTGCTTGGAAATCGAGACGTTGTCTCGATAAAGCACCTCATCTTCTAGCAGCCTGACAACTCGTGGCGATGTATCGTCTTAAAAAACGTACAATGACTGAAGAGTTCATAAAAAAGAGAAAGAAATCAATCTAGTAATTTCGTATTATTCCGCAGGCGGAAATAAAACATTTTTTAAAAAAATATGGCACGCAGTCACAAGAGAATTCCCCCCCCCCCCAACAGCGTCGAACTTATAATGTTAGCGAATTGTTTAGCAGGATGAGGTTGTTAAGCAGCAGATCATGCAAAAATGAACTGATTTCGATTAAAGATTTACTCTTTTATTTGTTTATTTCCAGATAACTCCGCTTGTATCCGGACAGAATTAAGTAAAAAAAAAAAAAATCGAATTGTCATTTGGTACTTGAAAGGTTTTGTTTATACACTCAAATGCCACAACAATGAGATGGTTAAGGGTTACTGTAAAAATAAATCAGTTATTCAAGTAAACACTCTAAATAATAGCCTAAAAATGCTACATGTATCAGCAATGAATAACAAATTCCAGCTCAGTTACAATTTAGAACAACAGATGCTCGTCTGTGATTACCGTAGTTGTTGTAAAAAAATGTGTTTTTAGTTTTTTATTAGACTGTCACATTATTTTCGCAGAAATAAAAATGTTCACCCTTAGACAACTGGAGAGATACCAGAGAGTTGGCGATATCTCCTATCAGTTAACATATTCAATACTGAATTGTGATAACATTGTTTCATGGCTGTGCGACTCGTTTTGGGAAAGAGGAGTAGGATTGATATTAGATCAAGACATGAAGAAATGTGTTCTGGGATATATTGGAAATAATACTTATTGTTAAAGTGAAAGGAAAGACTTTCAAAATATCTATCATAGTTGTTTATGCATCGACAGTATAAAGTACAGAAGAAATTGAAAATTTTTACTCTACGCTAGACAAGACTCGATGTAAAACGCAAGAAATTAGTTGTTATGGGAGACCTAAATGCCAAAGAAGAGAGATGGTGAAATGGTTGGCAAATTCGGGTTAGGAACTCGTAATGAACGTGGAGAAAATGGTTTCAATGGTGTACGACGAATGAACAGGTAGTAAGCAACACCTTTTTCAAGTACATCGAAGACGTATATGGACATAGAGGAGAAACAAAAAAATATCGACTGATATAAGATTATCGTATTATAGACTGATTATCGTCAATAAGAGATTGAAGAATGCAGTTTTACCCTGCGAAACATATCCAAGTGCCGACTGTGGAAGCGACCACATTCCAGTGATATGTAAAACTAAGGAAATTGAAGATGGCAAAGGCAGTACCCAAATTGCAATACGAAAGACTTTTGAATGACCCGAATTTGAAGGAGAAATTTATGGACAGTGTAAAAAGCAGATACGAGGTACAAAATGAGAATGGAAAAATCGAAATGGGACCCAATAAGCGAAGCTTCATGTAACATCAGCAATCAAGATCTCCCCAAAGAAAACTAAACAAATAAAAATGAATGTATTACAGATGAAATTCTCGACGTGATGAAAGGGAGACAAAAAACATTACCAAGTGATGAAACAGAACAGAGGGTACTACACAAAGAAATAAGGAAAAAATTCAGGCAGGCTAAAGAGGAATGGCTCAACGAAAAATGTGCAGAAATAGAGTATGAATATCAGATAAAGCAGATATACTTAAAAAAATAAGGAGACTAACAGGACAAAAGACATTCTCATCAACAGGATGTCTAAAATCCAAAGACGGAAGGATGATATTAAAGAAAGGAAATATACTATTAAGATGAAACGAATATATCTGAGAATTCTTCCACAACGAAAGAGAACAACTAGCAATGCACAGAAATATGGACGAACTGAAAATATTAAAGACGGAAGTGGAAGCTTCACTGGCCAAATTGAACAGAAACAAAGCGACAGGGCCAGACGGAATTGTAATCGAGATACTGGCAGTGTTAGATGATTTCGGCAAAGACAAGATCACAGAAATAATAAATTAAATCTAAAACAGTGGTGATATACCGGAAGACCTAAGCAGATCTATTTTTATAGCACTGCGTAAGAAAATAGGTGCAAATGAATTTCTTCCATCGGATAATCAGCGTAATGAGATATATAACAAAACTTATCATACAAATTCCGATGGATTGAGCGCGAAGCAGTATCAGATTGGAAACAGAACAAGAACAGTGCGGGTTCGTTAAAGACACTGGAACAAGGAATACAATATTTATGCTCAGAAAGAGCAATACAAATCCAGAAAGACGTGTGTTTTTATGGATTATGCGAATGCTTTCGGGAAATTACGTCGCAAAAACCAGTAGGAACTATTTAGCAACCATGACATATTTGGAAAGGATATTAGGATAATCAAGAACATATATTGGCTGCAATCCGCCTGCATACGGATAGAAAACGAGGGTTCTAGGACAAATTCGTCCCTGGACGTTAGCGTCCCTAGCGTTCCTGGAAAATTGCGTACCTCTGATAAATTTTTATTTTACCAGAAATTTTGAAAAAGTATAGGTAGTAATCATGCATTTAAAAAGAAATTGAATAAAAGTAATAAAATAATAAATATTACGAGTTTATTTTTGTTTAAAATGCAATGACAGATTAACATTATTGCAAGATCGCTTTACACATTACCAGTATGTTTTTGTTTCATCGGCATTTTTCTTATTATAGTAGTAGCTGTAATTTTCCTTGTCCACAAATATTTTTCCACTAGTGCTTGACTTTCTGAACTTCGCCATGGGTTCCAAATAAAAATATAATCTATAAAATCCAAAATCAGATGTTTGTGGTACGCACTTCTGGAGTGAACTGAAACTGCTAGCTTAATTTTCCCTTTCTTTAAAAAGGAAATTTGTCTGTCTTTTTTATTTATAGTAACTACCTTTCTGCTCCTTTAGGGTAATTAAAAGTACTGGTGTGCAGATTTCTATATTAAACAACTCTTTAAAAAAATGATAGCATCAAAAAATTACCAGAGGTACTCAATTATGCAGGGTCGCAATTATCTGGTGCGCAATTGTCCGGGAAGTAAATTTCCAGTACGCAACTGTCTGTCCACCGAAAATGAGTTCAGCATATATACATATACAGAAAGGGATGTAAGACAAGAATCACCTGATTTATTCAACCTATACAGCGAGGCAATTTATTTGTGGTCACAATATTAACAACGTATGGTATGCAGATGTTGAGAGCAAACACGAAAAGAAAGCTACAAAATCTCCTACAGATAATAATTAATGAAAGCGAGAAGAAAGGACTAAATGTCAACTTTAAGAATACAGAATGCATGGTTGTTAGCAAAAGGGACAGCTCAGAATGCAAATTACAAAATGGGGATGCCAAAATCAAACAAGTACAAGTATTTAAATATTTGAGAAGTGGTTTAACGAAAGACGGAATCTGAAGGCGCATTGTCACAGCCAAAGATGCTTTCCAAAAGCTATGCAAAATATTAAGAAACAGGAAAATTCCGTTACTAAAAAGAAAAGAGAATCAGTCACACTATATGGCAGTGAATGCTGGTGATAAAGAGTCTTGAAGTAAGAGAAAAGTGGTTCTACAGAAGGATGCTGAGGATACTATGGAGCGAACATATGAGCAACGACAAAGTTTTAGGAAAAGAAAAAAGAAACTTATAATTAACATCAGGAAGAGAGAGTTGAAATTTTTGTGGCACATAAGGAGGAAAGAGGGCTTGGAAAATCTGATACTCACAGGACGGATTGAAGGCAAGAGGGACAGGGAAAGACAACTTAAAGCTTAAGTACATCGATAGCGGAACAGGGTTTAGGAAAAATAGCAAAAAGACAAAATTTATCAAGAGCTACAAAGGACAGGAAATTGTGGAGAGTCAGCATCACCAACGTCCTGAAGTGAGACAGCACAAAGAAGAGGAAGCAGATGTATATGTTGAGAGTTAGCAATATATATAAGTTTCAGAAAGACACACAAACACACACACACAAACACACACACATATATATATATATGTATGTACGTATGTATATATACAGGGTGACCCCCAAAAAACGGGAATTTTTGAAGTGCGTATTGCCAGACATGAGCAAGTGGCAACACTGCGAGATAGTGACCTTGAGAAAGTAATCATTTCGCAATTTTAGTAACGAGAATGAAATTCACAGTATCCCAGCTGAGATGTTGCAGCAGTCAATGAGGAATCTCAACAGCAGATTTCAAGAATGCATTCGTACAGGAGGACGCCATCTACAGGACGTAATTTAAAAAAAATGAAAATTCCATCATTGATTCTTAAATGGCATGTTTTAAGGTTTCAATTACTATGAATTAAATATTTTTCTTCCATCACTCTTGGTTTTATTGGATTGTTAAAAAGTTCCCGTATTTTTGGGTCACCCTATATATATATATATATATATATATATATATATATATATGTGTGTGTGTGTGTGTGTGTGTGTGTGTGTGTGTGTGTGTGTTTGTGGTCAGTAGGTAAAGTTTCACAAAGACGTATATTTACGTCTCCAGCACCGAAGGTGTTAACTGCAACTAGTCAATACGATTTTGCAATCAGACTTATTTTGCACTACCTAACCCTGAGATAGAACCTCTGCAAGGTAATTCGATAATAGTACAATTTGGTGGCCAAAACGTTGACCCTCAAACTTAACATCCTTCGTCCTCCTGTTAGTGGACTAATTGTATCTGCCATATTTTCTACTCTGAATGACACTAAATATAGACAACTGATTATAGGACTTTGTGGAATAGACTTTTTGCGAATTTTGGGGAAGCTGTAAATATGTGTGGTAGCTTATTGTTATGCTAGGTCTACTATCTGTATTCATTCAACGTTAAGTTATTCTTGTTTTTGAGGCTAGACAAACATATTAGTGTATATGAACAGACTGAGACAGATAGAAATGAAAAAAGGGAGATAATGAGATAAATAGAAGCAATGAGAGGGGAGGTTTGAGGGAGAAAATTGATAAGAACACACACACACACACACACACTCTCTCATATACACATACATATTTTTTCTTATTACTATGAACGTTATTTTAGACGGATACACGTTGGGAATTCCGAACCTTTCGGTAAATTTGCTTTTTAACGCCCAAAAGCCCGCTGGCTAAATATCTCTTAAAATTTTCCCAAATCGTCATAATTCCGTGTAAATGTACATGCTGAACTAGAATTAACAATTAAATTACGAAAAAAACTACCGTTTTGGAGTTATCGACAAAAAAAAATCGGACTTCTTGTTGGTCATTCGTCCGCCATTACTGCCATAATGTTCATTAATTCACTGAGGGGTACTTCCGGTGGCGTAAGCATAAATTTTGTCCTATTTACTTCTTTTACAGCTATATCTCTTTTTGAAATCACTACGCATTATCGTAAAGCAATAAGTGTAGTATTATTTATAACAGAAAACTTAACAAAAACAAATTCAATAATACAATAAAACCTTTTTTCTGTGTAGAATAGCAATGACGGATTAAAAGAACAAATTACATAATACAATAAAGATTTTTTTATACGGGGTGACCATAGAGTTCGTGTGCACTTTAAAAAAATTATAACTTTAAAGTGCACATGAACTTTATGGACACCCAGTATTTAAAAATTGAAACAATAATTATTGCGCAAACTTGGTACGGTAGAAACGAAATAAGTATTGATTGTATTATTTAATGTTTTTTTAATTTCTCCCTTTTTCTACACAGAAAAAACCCTAACCCTAACACCTAACCCTAAACTTAACCCATAAATATAACACTTTGTAAAGAACATGATTATGTAAAGAATAAAATAACAAATAAGAAAAATGCTAGAAACGAAAAAAGTGTTTATTGTATTATTTAATGTTTTTTTAATTTGTCCCCTTTTCTACACAGAATTTTCAATTTGTGCGCTTTTAATTTAAAAAAAAAAGAAGCTTAATTGTATTATTTAATTTGTTCTTTTAATTTGTCATTGCTATTCGAAACAGAAAAAAGGTTCTATTGTATTATTTAATTTGTTTTTGTTATAAATAAAACTACACTTACCAAAAAAAAGAAGAAAAAATTCTTTACGGTAGTGCGTAGTGATTTTCTGCGTCGAAAGTCTGTAAAAGAAGTAAATAGGCCAAAATTTATGATTACGCCACCGGATGTACCCCGCAGGGAATTACTGAACATTATGGCAGTCATAGCGGACGAATGACCAACAAGAAGTCCGATTTTTTTTTGTCGATAACTCCAAATCGGTAGTTTTTTTTTCATAATTTACTTGTTAATTCGAGTTCAGCATTTATATTTACAAGGAATTATGACGATTTGGGGAAATTTTAAGAGATATTTAGTGCGCGGGCATTTTGGCATTAAAAAGAAAATTTACCAACATTTTTATGTGTTCTTGGTATATGGAAAAACCTCCACCCCAAAATCGACATCCAATTTTAAACACATTTTTACAATCTTACAACCTTTTACTGTTTTCTTCTGTTTTTGCGAGAAAGATGGAAAAAATTCCCTAATTTAAAAAAAGAAAAATGGAAAAAAGTAAAAGAAATCGTCAGGAATTATACCCGATCGTTTATAAAGTCACATGACAACATCACGAGGTCAGATGCGTACCTTCCCCGTAATAGGTTACTATACATTGTAAGCCCATTCACGACACCAGGGGGCGCTACTCCACTAGTATGAAATATATTTGAATTGCGCGAGAAACTGCAAAATGAAAAAAAAAAAAAAATCAATGAATAGGACAAAATGACTTCAAGGACTTCCTTTTTTCTACTATTTATTTGATCTTTTCACCTCAGGACTCAGACTTTGATTAATTTAATGACATTTAAACAGATTGATGTCTTTAAAACTTGATAAATAGTATTATAACGTAATATAGTCTTAAGATGTGATATATTTATGGGATAAAGTGCTCAATATCAGAGATAGAGCGTGTGTAAATATAAAAGTGAACATAGAAATCAACACTTAGAGGCGACAGTCTGTTTCATCCTAGATGCAATCGTCAGACCACGAGTGCTGTTATTTTTCTCGGCTATCTATATATACGGGTCAGTGGTGCATTGTGGGTAGTTTATTTTGGCGGTTATTTTACCGGAAGTCGTTTATTTGTTTATTTATTTATTTGGGTTAAATTATTTTGCTTGTTTTTATTTTTATTTTTTATTTTTATTTCTTGTCTTATATATATTATTTCTTATCTTATATATTTTTTTATTTTTATTTTGATCGGTGTTTTTATTACCGTAGTAAAATGTGTTTATATATGTTATTTAATAGTTTTGTTTTTGTTTGGGAAGATAATTAAAGCTATTTGTTCAATTTTGGGGTTGATTGTTGTAGTTTGTTCTAACTATTATTTTGACAGGAGCAGTTTTTAATTTGTTTATTAATTCATGTATTTATTTGGATTGATTATCTTTATTTGTTTTTTTCTAACGGCTAGTTTAACGGTATCGGTTGTTACTTTATTTATATATTTGGATGTATTTAGATCAATTTATTTTACTTGTTATTATTTATTTGTTACACTGTATATTTTCTCTTTTTGATTTTCGATTTTTAAGTAACGTAGTATATTATTTTTTATTTTTTGAATCATTATATAGAGTTAAGCGTCTTGAATACGAGTTTGTGGTGTGACCAACATAAATATTATTTAATCCATTGGATATAAATTCTCCCAAAGGGCACTTGAATTTGTACACTATGTTAGTTTTTTGTAAATCGCTAACGGGAAGGGGGGAAGAATCATTCCGAATAGTTAAGTTGGATATGCCAGATTTAGAGTAGTATATGATTAACCTAATTCTTTTGCTCGGATCTGTTGTAGTTATATTAGAATTAACTAGTTTTTTTTAAATATATTTTCGTCTTGTTTATAATTGGTATGCATTTGACTACGATAATAGAGATTAATAAGTTTGGAATGAGTTGAAGTAGTATTATGTTCTATTTGCTTAGTATTAAGACTTCTAAGATAATATTTTATCTGTTCATCCACTATGTAATTTGGGAAGCTATTATTAATAAGTGTTTGTTTTATATTCTTAAGTTCACTGTAAAAATATTCAAGACGCTTAACTCTACATTTAACTGATAACTCTAATATTTTTAGACATTTAAAGCAACATGCCTGCCCGCGTACTCAGTTCCGGAAAATCCTTGTTGACAGCACAATTATACTTAAACATGAAAATAATAAACAAAAATTTCAAATCCTTGAAGCTATATGCATAAAACAGTTGAAGCCTAACCTGAACCAAATAAACTATGAAATCTCCACAAACATTCTTAAATGCCTATAATCTATAGCAGAAGCCATTGATTTATGCCAACGGCTTCCCATACTTAATACTTCTCGTTTTCACTCTCGCGTGGTCATGTGTGACGTCACGAGCTAAGATGCGTTTTTCGCTTCCTTGGCTCGTAAATAAGAGTTTGTCGTTACTTGGAGCTTATTCAAACAGAAACGGCGGGCCATTATTGTGGTTTCGTATATGTGTTGTTTGATTTATTAAAATTGTCATCTTTGATAATGGCTTATGTAAGCCGAAAGCTTAGATTGGATTCAAACATGTGTCAATATGGTGTTTTCCTGTCGTCTTTCAACGATAATGTGATTAAGCTTATCAGACAATACGAAAGGAACTTACTTAAAATAAATAGACAAAACTTGTCTATATTATTTAATGAAACATGCATTAATGAAAAATTGCTGCCGAAATATACACAATATATATATATATATATATATATATATATATATATATATATATATATGTATGAAAAATAAAAATAATTTAGTATTTCACTTCAGAGATTAGTATTAAAAAGACACATCACTAATATCCTTCGAGCGTAGTGGATATTGGAGACTTGATTATACATTTGTTATCCACGGTTTGGGAGTTCAATCTCTCAATTGGGCAGGGGAGTGACTCGTTGCGCCTTCTCAGGTTTACCTTCTTTGACATGAAGTGGAAAGATTATATTGAATCAATTGCTAGATCTGTTGCTAGGAAAATTGGTTCACTGTGTCATTCAAGGCAATTTTTATCTCCAGAATCCATCTTATATATATATCTATAAGGTTTGGTTTGTTGTGTTTTACGGCATATTAACCTCAATGGGTTATTTAATGCCGACAACTTTTTTTTTCCTGGTAAAAATCTATTTCTGGTAATATTTTTTCCTCAAAATTGTATAGCTGGTAATATTATTTTAAAACATGTATTGCTGGTAATATTTTTTTTTCAAAAACGTATTGCTGGTAATATTTTTTTTTTCAAAAACCTGTTGTTGGTAATATTTTTTTTCCAAAAATATATTGCTGGTAATAGTTTTATTTTTTCTTCAAAAATTTTTTTCTTGTAGTAATTTTTTTACAAAGTATTTCTGGTATTAAAACCTTATTATTACACTTTTATAATGCTTTATACCTCAGTTTCGGCGTTAACTATTTTCCATTAGCTGGGACCTTAACAGGTGCTACCACCCTGGCTCAGGGTGAACCTGGGAACACCAGCAATTAACAGGTGGTTCCATGCTCCTCAAAACCTCCTGATCAAAGGCCTGGCTGCTGGACGTAGTTTATCGTCTTACCCAGGACGCGGATGTAGTTTATCGTCATATCCAGGATGATATCTATAAGTTTACCATTTGTTCAATTGTCCATTCGATATGGTCTGTTGCTTCAGCTGAATATTTAGAGATTCTTGATAAAATCCAAAGAATCTGCAATGTTATTGGTCCTGACCTGTCATCTCAGCTTCAGTCCCTTTTCCACCTTTGTATAGTAGCTTCCCTGTGCCTTTTCTATAAATACATTCATGGTAATTGCTCTGGTGAGCATCATTTTACATTTGAATTGGCGAGATATAACCGTAAGTTCATTGCTAACCGTTTCTTTTCTCGCCTGTGGAACTCTCTTCTGTCTTCTTGCTTTCCAGCCAACTTTGATCTTCAAAAATTTAAATGCAATGTCAATGGTTATCTACTGTCTTCTTGATTCCTCTTCTTTCATTGTTCTCGCTCCTTAATAATGTTTCCTTTTTCTTATTGTTTTGCACGCATTAATCCGTTGTGTCTCAGTGGCTTTATTGCCTTGCTTGGGGTGAAATTATTAAAAAACGGTAATGATTCACTGATTGAACTCATCAGGGACGCACAATATTGACAACAGAGGGACAAAATATCACAATTATCAACAGATATTTCATATCCGCCAATCTATGAACACCTGATGATGACTAGAGTGTACTGAGCCGAAACCTTCTGTATATATCTATATCATCCAACATGAAAACGATAGAACGAAAAAATGTAAGTATATTCGCAATTATTTGTTTTTTTTTGGAATTAAATTCACTGATGTTATTTTGGGTAATGATTAAATTCATCCTTAATGGAATTAATTCATTTTTATGAATAGAATTAATTTTTTTAATTAATTTTCACAAAAGTCTTAATTTCACAATTTTTCTTTGTCATTTTCCCGCGTGTGGGTGGCGTTTGAACACTGATTGCCACGAAGTCATGGCAAAATCTGAATATAATTGCCAATTGAGTTTGCCAATAAAGGCTAGCGATATATTAAGGTTATTAGACAGTAGATTGTTTTGGAAATTGAATCTGACAGCGTCTGTTGAAATAATGTGTCTATTATGAAAAGAAGCGAGATGGTTCTCATGTGAGAGAGAGAGAGAGAGAGAGAGAAAGAGAGAGAGAGTGAGAGAAAGAGAAAGAGTGAGAGAGAAAGAGTGAGAGAGAAAGAGTGAGAGTTTGTGGCGAGTGGGAAAGAAATAAAAAGATGGAAAGAACAAACAAGTGAAAGTCTCTTGAGATTAAATCGTGGAATATATTTATAAACAACGGTAAAGAAAGAAAGAAGCAAAGGAGAAATGGGAGAAAATGTGAAGAAAGAAGACAAAGGGAAGAGGAAAGAAAGAAAGAATGAAAAAAAGAGAGGAAAAATAAAAATGGATGAAGAAATGAAGGACAGAAAGAAAAAGCAAGAGGGAAGGAGAGAAAAGAGAAAGAAAGCAAAGAGATAAAAAAAAATGGAAAAGATCACACCCCTCCCCAAAAAAAAGAGAAAATTTCAGTTTTGCTAGGGAAGAAAAAAAAAGATGAGAAATTCGTAAAATGCAAAAGAATAAATCTAAAAGAAATGAAATAGAAGTGAAAGAAAAATTAATAAAAAGTTTGGTCCATAGTCAAGAAAAGTAGAAAAAAAAGCAGTTCATGACTTGTTTAGTGGCTGAGACAGTTGCGTATTTCCCACAGAATTAACTGATCGAGAATCGAGGACAATTCGAAAACAAAAGTAAAATCAAGTTTTAAATGTTGATTTCAAGGCAAAAAAAATATAAAATAAAATAAAAAAACAGAAAAAAAGATATCACAACAAAATATTTCCAGGCAGCCTTTTTTCTATTAGACCTTGCATAAAACCTTTATATATTTAATAAGGAAAACAATTTTTTTGGTGAGTTGTTTGGGTATTGTCCACTTGTTACGAAATATAATGTTCGAGTCCTGATACAAAGTCAGGATTTCAGATGTTGTTTTCGAAGGCAACCAAAAACTTCTCTATTTGGAACATTTTTAAAAAAATTATTTCACTCAAGCAAAGCAATAGAGCCGCTGAGACGTAAGGGATTTGACTGATTGTGAGATAATATGAGAAAAATATCTTTAAGGAAAGTGAACAATAAAAGAAGAGAAATTAAGAAGACAGAAGATAACGATTGATATTACATTTAATATTTTGAAGAACAAAGTGGACGTGGAAGCATGACACCAGTAGAGTGTATCACAATGCGAGTGAAGAATCTTATAGCATAGAATTTAAGGTTACAGTCATTTCGACTGTAAAATGAAACCTAACTGCCAACCTAGTATTGCGCTTAAATTCGTAAAATCAAGGTACCAAAGAAGGAAGTTCATCAGAACAATTACCATAAAAACATTTAAAGAAAAGGAGCGATAACATTGATTCACCACAATCACTCTCCTTCTACTTTACCATTTGATCGTATGCAAGAATTATATAAGCTTACACTTTTATCATACAAGTCAAATATGTTAAAAAAATCAGGATATAATTATACTGACATGATAAACGCGCCGTGCGAATGTCTGATTTTAATATCTGATTCTATTAGGAATATTTGCGATAACCTTTGTGGTGGTATGCAATTTTATTAACAGGCGGGTTGTTCATCATACTGTAAATAATTATATTCAATGTTACAGTTTTTGATATCTATTTTTTGTTTCCGATATATAAATATTGTTGTAGGTTGTATGAAAGACAAACTTAGAAGTGAAAAAAAAAATTTGTAAAATTATTGAGTCTGGAAACACAATGCTGGAAATTTAGAACAAGTTTTAATTCCACGTCTCATGTCTTTTTGGGAGATATCTTAGTTTCAGTTACCACTCTTTAGTAACTCAACTCTCCATGTTTTTGCTCCTTCTGCTGCGGTCAGGTATTGAACTCACAACTGTTTGAGTCAAGTAACTTTTCGGATTACTTCACCCAACGCTTTTATCCACTGAGCAATGCGTTCTTCGAACACGTGGGATAAGAACAATCTAACCCCCGTGGACTAAGTAAAGGGTTCGATTGAAAATTCTAACTTATCTCCCTTGAAGGAAGCCGGTGCGTATAACGTGGCCGAAACATCTTGAATATTGCAATAAAGAAGAGGACAAAAGTTTGAACGATGTAAATAGTGTAAATAATTACAATACCTCATCTCAGAAATAGAGACAGATAATGAAGAAGACCAGGAAGTACAACGGCCAAAACGCCGTTAATATGGCAATAAATATGAGGACAATTGTTCGAACGATGTAAACTGTAAATAGTTACAATACCTCATCTCAGAAATATAAACAGATGAATATTATTGCAAATTTTTTTCAATCTTATTTATTTATTTTGTATTCCGACTCTGATGTGCAGGTAATCTAACGGTTACCGGCGCAAAAAAGTGTTATCCACTGAGCCATGTGTTCTTCGAATTTAAATTGTAACCGAATCTGTTGCGTTCATTTTTGCACTAATACACTTGGAGAAGGCACGAATCCATTTCTTTAAATTTAAAGCTATGGGATAAATTTCAAAATAGTATGGTTTTTCTAGCCGTGGATGGAAGCCAGTGTAAGAGAAGATCAACTCTGAAACTGTGGAGAAAGTGACGGCGAAGCAGTCATGGATGTTCATAGGAAAAAGAAGAAAGGAAAAAGGATCTGTTGAGTTTTATGTTTATCTTGATTCTGAAGAACAAAATCACCTTTCTTCTCTTCTTTTTATTTTACGATTTCATTATCTTCTTTCCCTTCTCCTTATCTCTATTTTTATTATTCCTTTTAGTTTTTTATTTTCATTTTCTTTCCTTTCACCCTCTTCTTCTTCTTCTTCTCTACTTTTCTCTTGTTTTTCCCCTTTTCTTTCTCTCCTTTGACTTTTTACCATGTTCTTTTTGTTCTTTCAAATAGTTATATTTTGTCTCAGGATGAATTTTTGATCCTTGAAATAACTCTCGTCTCTCAAAACTCTTTCTTTCTTTCTTTCTTTCTTTCTTTCTTTCTTTCTTTCTTTCTTTCTTTCTTTCTTTGCCAGATATTCATGTTTCTTTTCTGAAATTCCCGCCGGAGAATCTCTGTGTGCTACGGGTACAGATGTGAAGCGAAAGCATGTCTTGAAATTGAAACTCAGCCTCAATTCTATTGTTCCTCTCGGGACCGGCCTCTGACATTTCTAGTTTTGGATCCCGTGGGATAACCAAGAGCTCCACGCGATTGAAGAGTTTTCCTGCGTTAGAAACTGGGCCATTCAATGTAACTTAAGTTTGCCTTTTCGGATTAAAAAAAAAAAAAAAAAAAAAAAACAACGACAAAAACAAAACAAAAAACAGTAAAGTTCATGAAATGCTCGTTGAATATTTTGTTTTTATCGATGAGAGTTAAAAAAGAAAAGCGATGCTTATAAAAATTTTGATTTGATGAAACAATCGCTGTTGTAAATCTATTCGCTTTGATCCAAAAGTTCTTCATTTTTCATGGGCTGGCATAACCAAGGTTTTGATTCTACTTGTTCCGAAATATTAATTAACTCTTGCCATTCTAATTAAATGACTAAATAAATAGATAAATAAAAGAAGATATCTATTTGTTTTTAGAATAGCTTAATTATCAATTTTTAAACAAAACCGCGAGAAACTAATCCGTCCTTGAAGGAAAAAAAACGTTATTCTCGTCAGCTAAGATTTAACAGAAATCCCCATTGGGCAAAGAATACAATCTACTTTAATATTTATCTACTCTCATTCGTTTTTAAATCTAACGACAACATTTTGATGGGCTGATTTGTAACTTAAATGACACAGCATTTTATCGAATCTCATCTGGCATTATTAAAACTGGAACATGTACGTATGACATTCTATTCAAGTTCATATTTTTATATTTCAGTAAGTGTATTCTTCCGAACCTAATTTCTAAGGAATTAATAAATTTTATCTTTATTTTTTTAATCATGTCACCCCAAGCACGATAATAAAGCCTCTAAGATGCAAGGAATAATTGAGTGTTAGAAAATATGATAAAAAAAAAACAATCCAGGAGAGAAAACAATAAAAGAATATAAATGAGGAAATCAGAAGATAACTATTGGAATTGCATTTAAATTTTTGAAGGTCAAAGTTGAAGCCGGAAGAGAGTTCCACAAGCGAGAAGGGCGAGAGAAGAAACTCTTAGTCTATAGCTTTTATGGTTACATCGAGACATTTTAACTGTAAAATGGTGAAATCTGGCTGCCAATCTGGTACTGCACTCTGCGCTTAAATTCATAAAGTCTAGGTACCGTGGAGTAAAGTTCATGAGAATAATTGCCATGAAAGTATTTATAGAAAGGGCAGAGGGAAACTTCGATACGGCGGTGGGAAAATGAATGAAGTCGAGATGCCAGGTTAAGACTGACAACATTGTATACGGTGTCCCTAAAGTCTGGACACATAGGAAATCACATTAATTATATTTTTTCTTTTACCTCCACAGATTAAACATGATATTTCCGGAAGGAGAAAGAACTGACTTCTTTTTCTAGGGTACGCTAAAGGAGAAATTGTACTCAATGAAAATCACTGACGCAACACATTTCATTGAATGCATAAAGAGTGAATCTACTAACATTGACTGCAATGTGGAGTTATTACATCGAGTTCATGTGAATCTTGCAAATCGCATCAACCTTTGCATCACAAATGATGGAAATCATATTGAAGATGTTATTTGTTAATATTCCAATTCGATAAAATGTTGAAAACTTCGTTTCTTGAAAATATACATTATTGCCTATGTGTTCAGATATTAGGGGCACCTTGTAGATTCTTTTGAGGGGATTTTATCAAGAATCTTTAAATATAGCAGAAGCACCAGACCAGATGTGTCAGCAATATTTAAATAATCGGACATTATTACTGTAAACGATATTTTTAGTGGATAAAGATGTTTAGACGCCCACTGAAAATGACGTTTAAAGCGATAAGACATGTCGGATTAAAGATGAAATGCATTCATTCAGTAGAAATTACTTTGTTTAGATTTTGGGTACGAAAATAAAAAAAGTCAGCAAATATGGACTTCCGGGTATATATATATATATATATATATATATATATATATATATATATATATATATATATATATATATATATATATATATATATATATATATATATATATATATATATATATATATATATATATGAACAAGCGGGTGTGCATTCTTTAACATGGTAATTGAACGTTTCTGTCCGCTGTCACGCTACATATGGCCGAGCGGTCTAAAACACACCAGCTCCGACCGTTGTTTTCTCTACAAAGTAGTGCGCAGGTTCGAGCTCTGTAAGAGAGCACATTTTCTTTTATGTATCTCTCGAATGTGTAAGCCGGTACGCAGTGCGAGCGTGTGCGAAAAGAAATAAAGCGTTTGCTAAAACATATATATATCCGTTCAAGTAATGTTTATAGCAATTCTACATGAAGTCTAATCATTTCTTTATGTCCCACATCATTTCTAACATCGCCTTGTTTTCTTTCGCTTCATTGCTTCAATTACTTTCGTGTCTTTTAAATTCCGATCACGTGTCTGGTAAACCATTATGTCCATAGAAGCGCCATATGTGTTCTTGAGGCACGTGGTATTAGAACAATCTACCTCCGTGGACTAAATAAAGCGTTCGGTTCAAAATTCCAGCTTATCTCACTTAAAGAAGGCCGGTGCGTACAAACGCCGGGTATATGGCAATAAAGATAAGAAAGCAGCCTTAACGATGTAAATGGTGTAAATAGTTACAATACATCATCTCAGAAATAGAGACTGATCCTGAAGAAGGCCATGGAGTAGAACGGCCGAAACGCCGGGAATATGGCAATAAAGATAAGTAAACAGTCTTAACGATGTAAATAGTGTAAATAGTTACAATACCTCATCTCAGAAATAGAGACTGATCCTGAAGAAGGCCATGGAGTAGAACGGCCGAAACGCCGGGAATATGGCAATAAAGATAAGGAAACAGTCTTAACGATGTAAATGATGTAAATAGTTACAATACATCATCTCAGAAATAGAGACTGATCCTGAAGAAGGCCACGGAGTAGAACGGCCGAAACGCCGGGAATATGGCAATAAAGATAAGTAAACAGTCTTAACGATGTAAATAGTGTAAATAGTTACAATACATCATCTCAGAAATAGAGACTGATCCTGAAGAAGGCCATGGAGTAGAACGGCCGAAACGCCGGGAATATGGCAATAAAGATAAGTAAACAGTCTTAACGATGTAAATGGTGTAAATAGTTACAATACATCATCTCAGAAATAGAGACTGATCCTGAAGAAGGCCATGGAGTAGAACGGCCGAAACGCCGGGAATATGGCAATAAAGATAAGTAAACAGTCTTAACGATGTAAATAGTGTAAATAGTTACAATACCTCATCTCAGAAATAGAGACTGATCCTGAAGAAGGCCATGGAGTAGAACGGCCGAAACGCCGGGAATATGGCAATAAAGATAAGGAAACAGCCTTAACGATGTAAATGGTGTAAATAGTTGCAATACCTCATCTCAGAAATAGAGACTGATCCTGAAGAAGGCCATGGAGAACAACGGCCGAAACGCCGTGAATATTCCGATAAAGATGAGGATAACCATCCTTCTTTGTCCCTGCTCTGGTATCCAGTCATACTAATATGTTAGATTGGTTGCTCGCTGTTTTTCTCTGCACCTCTTCAATGTAACCTGTAACTGCTAAAAGCCCTCTTTCCTCATTATATGCCTCAGAAATGTCAACCGTTTCTTTTTCATTCTAAGGATGTGTTTTTCTTCTCTTACAATTTCTTCATTGCACGCATAATCAGTCTATGATATTATCAGCATCCATCTTTAGAACCACGCCTCTGTTGCTTCAAATCTTTTCTTCAGCTGCGAGGAAACTCTCCTGCCTACCCTGTCATAGAGTGCGCCAGTTTATCCCTTTTCAAATTGGTTTTGAATTCAAAGAAGTCCTTTTCCTTACGTAGCGTGGGTTACATTCTTCTACTCCGTGCCGTGTCCTTTCAGAACGTGGGCGATCATGGTTCTGCACAACCTCTCCAATCCTTTGTAGGCTTTAACAACATTTGTCGCTTTCACGAGACACTCGCCCTCCTGTTTCGATTGTAAATAAAAAAGCAGAACGAAGGTTAAACTTGTCAGAGCGTCAAGCATATAAATATATAAAGTAGTTCTAAAAAGGACTCTGGCCAAATTGTTAAACGTTAGAATTTTTGGAAAATAAATTTCAGTTCTCTAATTTTTCAACAGACACTCGTATAAAAGAACAGAAATATTACACACACACACACACACACACACACACACACACACACACACACACACACACACACACACACACTCACTCACACACACTCTTAATTGTTTTGTTGAACATTTGTGTATATATATTTATTGTTTGTTCATTGTTTTTTTATGTAAGTGTTGTCGCTCTTTTTCACTGTAGACGCTGGTGTTCATTATAACTATTCCAGCTCTTTTGTCGGATGGGGTTCTGATGATAATAAACAAACACTAAATATAGACCTACAAAAGTTCAACAAAACAGTTAAGAAACTATTAAAAATGAAAACAAATCCTGGACTAGATTAATACAATACTACCCCTGCACACTATACGTCTTACCCAAAGCATATACATACATATATATATATATATATATATATATATATATATATATATATATATATATATATATATATATATATATTTAGTTTACGAAAAACTAGGTAATCCATATGGGTAGACTCAAGGATGATAAAATCCAGAGATTTACTTTAGGAAATAAATCTGATGACCCACTGTCCTTTAAAAGGGCTGTGGTGAAATAATTTATTATATGGAACCTTAAAGTAATCTGTTTTTATTTGAAATATATATATATATATATATGTATGTATGTATGGAAAAGTGATAGGCTGTTTCATGCAAGACTCAATTGTCAGGCCTGACGATTGCGTCTAGCATGAAACAGTCTGTCGCCTCTAAGTGTTGACTTCAATGTTCACTTTTATATTTATACACGCTCTATCTTTGATATTGAGCACTTTATCCCATAAATTTCGCACACCTTAAGAGTATATTTCTTCACACACACACACACACACACACACACACACACACACACACACACACACACACATAAGTGACTATTTAAGCTAATATTGCACGACTCTTCAACAGAATTGAGTCACTGTCAGTCACTGTGTGTTTATCTGAATCTAAAAATAAACACGTTCAAATTCACCTTCATCCCGTACCGTGCGCTGACGGCTTAGTGGTAGAAGTTCCGACTGACGCAAATTCAGTCGGGTTTCGATTCTAGCTACAGGCAACCGGACGTCTAGCCAAAACTGATGAGCTGTGAAACAGCGAAACAGTCTGTCTGTGGATGACAAAAAAATATATATATATAGTGATTTTCCAAGCGTAGCTTAGGTGTGGCACAGGGCCGAAAGTATGTTATACCCAGCGAGGATCGAACTTCCTACTCTGTCGTAATTGTTCTAGCGAGACAAGCTTGCTAACCATCACCACGCCCCGACGTACCCCTATATATATAAATTTACTTACTTTATATATATATATAGTACCAAATTTTCTTTTATGCAAGTTTCATTAAATAAAACGTTTTGATTATTTTTTTATTTATCCTTGTCGTTGCTGAGATCTGTCGTGTCAGTTCTCAAGATGGCTAAGGTGCAATTTCTATAAGTAGATAATTTTTTGTTAAGGTCAAATGACCAAAAACTTTCGTGATAGACGGCATGTGTGTGTATATGAAATGTATCTCTTAACACTGAAAGCATTATTAAGTTGCAGGTGCATCTGTATGCATTTTTGAGTCCTTTGCTGAGTATGCATACGTATGCCATTGATAATAATTACAATGATGGCGATAATAAGAATTATTTTTGACGGTTTATTAACATTTTGTAGGTTATTTAAAGCCAGGAAATATTTTTAGGTTGTAAGAACGTTTTGGAGATAATAATGATTCACTGATACAAATCCTGCTAATTAACCCATAGATGGGGAGAGAAGATGCGGATCCAAAGCTTTCACAAGGTATTTACGTGTAAGTGAACATAACGAACCTAATTGGAATTGAAAATCGACTCTTCGATTTCCAATTTTGACTCGTTAACCATTACACTCACCGAACATCCAAAATTGCAGCAACTGACGATCCCCGATTTAGGTAGTGACCAATCGCTTAACATCGGATAATAATAATAATAATAATAATAATAATAATAATAATAATAATAATAATATTAATAATAATAATAATAATAATATTAATAATAATGATAATAATAATAATAATATTAATAATAATAATAATATTAATAATAATGATAATAATAATAATAATAATAATAATAATAATAATATTAATATTAATAATAATAATAATAATAATAATAATAATATTAATAATGATGATGATAATAATAATAATAATAATAATAATAATAATAATAATAATAATAATAATAATGATGATAGTAAGAATGTTGATGAGGATAGCAATAACCGAATTAATAAGAGAGTGATAGGGAAATATACATATTTAAATGAGGAAAACTTTTATAAATTCTTTAATGTCCTCGTTATTCAACGTCAGTCTCGGGAGAAGCCACTCTTATTTTCCTCTTTGTTTTAATCTTTTTTTTTCCTTTCTAGTTCTAGATATGACGATAAACTACATCCGGCAGCAAGATCTCGGATCGGGAGATTGGAGGTTTTGAGGAGCGTGGAACCACCTCTTAATTGCTGTTGATACCAGGTCCGCCCTGACTCGGGGTGGTAGCACCTGTTAGGGTCCCAGCTATGGGCAAATAGTTAACCCCAAACATAAAACAAACATTATGAAAGTATAAAAATAGGTTTTTATTGTGAAGATGTCAGTAATTAAATTTTTATAAAAAATTACCAACAGTACATATTTGTAATAAAATTACCAACAATATATTTTTAAAGCAAAATGACTTTCATCGCATTTTATAGTAGAATTACCAATGATATATTTTATGTCAAAATGACCAACAATAAATTTTATCTGTAGGCGAAGCCATAAAACTGTGTTCAGAAAATTTAGATTTCGGCATTAAATAACCCCTGGAGATTTGATATGCCGCTAAAAAAATCAACCTAACCAAATCAAACTTTTCAGATTGTTACGTAGTGCCAATTTATTCGATGATTCTGTTGATGAGGAGGGAGTGTTTTGCATCATGAGCTCTCCTGGGGAGCCATACTTGAACAGATAGCCGTCTTGAATCTCCGAAACTGCAACATGGTAGGCAAGTGACGATTCCCTGAACGGCCGAATAAGCGGATAAATATTTGGGCCGGTTTCATATCTTAACGTTTTCGTTAAAAGATTTTATCAAATGCTCCCTCCAGACAAGAAATTGTATTACCTGTTTTGACCCCCCACCAACTCCCCGTCAAAAAACAATGTACGCACTTCAGTATACGTAATTGAATTCATAGAGGTAGACGATCTGCTTAGTGGCTGAGACAAGTGCGCGTTTTTGTTCACAGCTGCGAAATGACAAGTTTTCAAAAGTTAATTCTAAAAGCAGCAAGTTGTCATAACACAGAAAGAAAAAAGGAATGAAAAGAAAGAAAGACAGAAAGAAAAAAAGAATAAAAGAAAGAAAGACAGAAAGAAAAAGAAAAAAAGAAAAAAGAAGGAAAGAATGGGAAGATAGAAGAAGCGATAACACTCTCGGGCGTGTACAGTCTGCTTCAAAAATGATATCACAATATCCAGAGCAAAATGATTAGTTAAGCAATAAAAATGAACAAAACCCGTGGTATTTTCGCAGGTTCCACTCCTCATAATGAAAGGAAATTAATGTAATATAAACCTATATGAAAAATGCTAAGGCATTAAAACACTGTTTCTGCACTTTTGCTATCTATTTTATATAAATGACCTGATGCAATAAGCTTGATAAAGTGTTTAAAGTTTTTATTAGTAGTGAAAAGTTAAATTATCACGCGCGCTTCAAGTCACTGTTGTATAAGACTTCATTCTGAAAAAAAAAAATACGGCAAAACTTCTGAATACCGCTAGTAAATATTAATTAAATTCTTTGAGAGAATAAGCCTGTAATTAGTGACTCTGCAATCGTGAAAATTCTCTCTTGTTTATTTGACGTTTGGAGCTCCCCGTTACCCCGTTCCCCACGACCAACTCCATAAAGAAACGAGGTAGTAAAGAGAAGACGTCAAATCTTGATAACGAGGATCACCCACCCACGACACTTTTCTCCATCTGCCTCTGTTTATTTGTTCTTTTTATCGCTTGGCATTCGACATGCTGAGTGTTGGCGGGTAGAATAATAATAATAATAATAATAATAATAATAATAATAATAATAATAATAATAGGGACGTTTTATTATTACTTGTTAATGGCTGGCAATTTAGAAGCAATTAACGCGAGTGATTGTTGGACTGGAATTTTGCCAAACGGTTTAGAAGACAGACCTGCTCAGGCACACATGACGCGTATTGACAGAGAATAGTGCAAATAATAATGAGCAATATAATTATAGATAAATAGATAGACACACAGATAATGAACGTACATATACATATATATATATGTCCGTAATGAGAAAACACCGAGACTTATACATATATATATATATATATATATATATATATATATATATATATATATATATATATATATATATTTAGTTTACGAAAAACTAGGTAATTCGTATGGGTAGACTCAAGGAGGATAAAATCCAGAGAGCTCAATGTAAATCAGAGCTAATAATTTAAATAAAAATAAAAACAGACCACTTTAAGGTTCCATGTAATAAATTATTTCACCACAGCCCTTTTAAAGGACCGCGGATCATCAGACTTTACTTCAAAAATGTTGAAACGAAAAATGAAAAGAAATTTACACATTTTTGACGGACAGTATTAAGCATATGTAAATTAACGAATTGAGGAAGTGAGGGTGGGGAGACATGATTAAGTTAGATGTAAAATATCTATTCTTTCAAATTTAATATTGTTTGAGGAAGTCCAGACGTTGACACATTTAATCGGTTAACTTAACGGAAGTTATATATTGATATAGAAGGGGGAGAGGAGAAAAAAAGACCTAAAGAGAAAAAGTGAGAAGGAAGTCATGAGAGAAAGTGTCACTAACTTTGTTTGGAATGAAAGGCCCGAAATAGACGCTGTTGTTTTGCTTTACTTTGGGAGTTCATAAATATTATAATGTTTGATATAAATTTGAATGTTTAAACAGTCGAGAAGGAATTTAATTTGATGTTTGTTAGCGATTTAAGTTTTGTTAAAAATTTTATTACAAAAGTTTTGGGGATTTAATATGAAATAGTCGATTAGAAAAATATTCATAGAATTTACATTAAAATACTAAAATTTTATTTTAAAATATAAGTTTAATTCTAGTTGTAATTGATTATTAAGGTGATATCTCTATCAGTTTGAATTTTATTCATGAATTTAATTTGCGACTATTTTTAGATTGGTAATTTCTCTTACTTAAAGTTTAGTTTTTAAGTTAATATGGAGTGATATTTGAAGGTAATATTAGAGATCTTGCTCTATCATATATTGTAAGCACATCCATGCAAGTTTCACATATACATACGTTCTTTTACATGTGCAGTCACTCATACAGGTACACATGTACCGATATACACGGGTAATTTCATGTATTAATACCTACATATATCTTTTTAAATGTTTACGCATACTTACACACACACACACACACACACACACACACACACACACACACACACACACACACACACACACACACACACACATATATATATATATATATATATATGTGTGTGTGTGTGTGTGTGTGTGTGTACTTAGTATTCCCTAAAAAAAAGAAAACTTTTAAAAATAATATTAGGTGATGACTTTAGTATTCAATTATCAAAAAATCAAAATATTTTATCACCAATAATGATTATTAAAGGGTAATACATTTAAATTCAAAATTAAATTATCAATTTAAAAAATTTTCCTCCATATTGAAAAGAATTTTAAACTCACAATTCCAGTTGGAGAATATTAAGGGAGAAAATGGGGTAAAACATTAATAACAGACCTATAAGTCCTTTTTTAAAAAAATATTCTATATATCCATACATACACACACACACATATACACACAACCGTACACATGCACACACATATATATACACATATATATCCATATATATACACACCCATACACACACACACACATATGTGTATGTGTGTGTGTGTGTGTGCGTGCGTGCGTTTTCTTACTACTGACGTGCGAATTAGTATCTCCGAAACTCTGAGGCAGAAGATAAGTAACTTACCGTCTTATTTATATATTCAAGATATATATATATATATATATATATATATATATATATATATATATATATATATATATATATATAACCCTTCACGTAGAACTCTTCACTGCCAGTTCAAGAAAGACATTTGGGTCACTAACACAGAAAAAGAGAATGTCTCATATCGAGAATATTTAACATTGAAAAGCATAAAGGAACAAAATTAATTATATGTGGAATCTCCACTCTTTGCTTGATGACGGTCGCGAGCCAGAAAAACGTGTAGCTAAAATTATGGAAAATAAAGCATAATATTTTTTTAAAAACCTTTACATTACAACCAAAAACGTTTGCGCTTTGTTTCTTCTTTTTATTATACACACTTTTCTCGCGTTGGAACTACTATAACCACTTCCTGATATATATATATATATATATATATATATATATATATATATATATATATATATATGTATAATGACGACTGCGTTTAAGCATGACACAGAGAGTTGCTGGCGGATATTGACCTCAATGTCCCCGTTTATATTTACATACTCTCTATTCCTGATATTGACTACTTTAATTCATGAATATATCATACATTAAACTATATTTTGATCACACACACACACACATACACACGCACACACACACATATATATATATATATTAATATATATATATACACATATATATATATATATATATTGATATATGTGTGTATATATATATATATGTGTGTAATTTGGCAGCAACTTTTCATTTAAACATGTTGTGTTGAATGTCAAAGACAACAGAGTCCTGCATATTCTCTTTTTAATTTTCTCATATTTTCTAATGAGATTTTTAATTTAAAAATTATATTGAAATAAATATTGTCCGTAGGATATTAGTAGGGTTCTTATTTAGTTTTTTAAATTTAGTATGGTCATTGAGGATATTTTGTAATTTGTTATAATAATCAATTTTGTCAATTACTACAAACATGTTAGTTTTATCGGCTTTTCGAATAATTATGTCAGGATGGTTTTTTAATTGTTTAGCGGCGTTTTTTAGTTTATAGGTCATAAGAGATGAGGAAGTATGTTGAGGGTTACATCTGTTCTTCAAAGCTTCAGCTTTTAATAAATATTGCAATTCAGAGGTGGTAGATACCTCATTATTAAGTTGTAGTTTCAACATGTCTTGATATAGCATTTCGATTTCTGTTTTTTTTTAAATCTTGTAATATTTCATAATATGGCAATTAGGGCCTAAATTTAATTTTAAGTATCTACCACCTCTGAATTGCAATATTTATTAAAAGCCACTGTCTACGACGCTTAACATTTCGATAAAAGTTCCTTTTTTTCTTCGCCAGTCACAAGTCTATCCAAAAAAGGTGAAACAAGTTGGCGAGAATGGAGAGAAGAGCAGATGTCAAATCGGGATTTGAGGTTGTTTTCAGACAATTCATGAGGCACACATTTTCCAAGTTTAGGAACTTTTCCAAGTTGTTGAAGATGACGATGAACAGTTGTATGGTTTGAACTGAGAACCACTGCCAATTCCTCAACTGATATAGCAGGATTTTCTGCAAGAAGCTTTTCATTAATCTCGTCCGGTTCGATCTTCATCTTCAAGGGTGAAATCTCCACCTCTAAATTTTGCAAACCATCTTCTGCAAGTTCTTTCATTCACACATTCCTCTCCATAAACTGAGTGAATGTTTCTAGCCGCTTCGGCTGCTGAGTTTCCTTTCTTGAACTCATAAAGCATTATGTGTCTGAAATGATTCTTGGGTATTTCCATGTTAGCAAGGTTTTAATCAAACAAAATTTAATTTTATTGTTCTCTGAAATAAAATTTGATCAGTTTAAATGCATCTAAACATAAAAAATAATGTTCAGCTTCATTAGACATTATAAAATACTCTTTAAATTTCGTTCATTTTAACAAAAAGTTAAAATTCGGACAGAACTTATGGGATGACCTAATATATATATATATATATATATATATATATATATATATATATATATATATATATATATGTGTGTGTGTGTGTGTGTGTGTGTGTGTGTGTGTGTTTGTGCGTGTGCGTGTGATTGTAGCGATCAAGGAAACAACCTCTTGGGTGTCACTTCCATATAGCAGCGGTTCGCTGAAAGAGTGGAACTTACTTCTCACCGATGGAATACGAAAGGAATGTGTCTGGTGTGCTACTAGTGGCATGTCGTGTTCCTGCTGTGAAGGTTTAAATTGTCGGGAGTAGGGAATGTACTTCGTCCGAGCATTTTCCGTGGAAATAGCGGTTGATCAGTGAGAGTCACGGCACATCCTGCCTGTGGGAAAGAGGTTGAAAGGTGGAGAATAATACGTCACCCACAAGGGCTCGGAGGCACTCTTGGGCTCTATCAAGGCCGGAAAGTGAGGTCTGGCAGCTGCCATCCATGTTGGCACAATATAAAATACCTATTGTGTCACCTGCAACCCGACTGTTTTTTTCTGTATGTAATAAAACAGAGCTATTATATAATAATAAATACAGTGGAACATCAGTTCATGAATTTAATTCGTTCGTAATCCGAATCCGTTCGTTATCCGAAATGTTCGTAAACTGAATCTATTTTTCCAATAAGAATCAATGTAGAGAAAAAAAGTCACAGTACAATAAAATTGGAAAAGAAAAACACACCACAACACATGAACGTATACAACACAGCAGTTGACTCAGAAATTATTCCATTCGGGTTAACTCGGTTCGGCAATGTTGTTCGACAACTGAAATTCTTTTCGATAAACGAGGCACTTTCATCTCGAATTTTTCTCGATATGCTCGACATGTTAGACGTTTGAGACAGTTGACTTCAATGTTCACTTTATATATATATATATATATATATATATATTATCCCTCACCGATGACGGATAATATCCATACAGTACAACCTCCGTTCTCGAACGTCTCAGCCTGTTTCATGCTAGATGCAATCGTCAGGCTACAAGTCTTTATATATATATATATATATATATATATATATATATATATATATATATATATATGTGTGCATATATATATATATATATATATATATGCATATATATATATATATGCATATATATATATATATATATGCATATATACAAGTCTTATATATATATATATATATATATATATATATATATATATATATATGTTGTGTGTCGAAACAGATATATAATAAGAACAGTTGGCCCAGAGATCGAAGGACTTATTAAAGAAAAAATGCATCTGAACAGGAATCGAACTTGTATTACCTTTTTAACCCGAAACACAAATTTCAAGCCAAGTGAGAATTTCCATTATCATAGGGAAGATAAGATATGAATTTCTCTGTTAAAAATATCAGGGATATCTGCTTAATATCGTGCACCCACGGAATATTACATTTATAGGCATGAGAAATAATAGTGGATTAATGCAAGCATTTAAAACAAAAAAAAATAAATAAAATCTGTTATCGCAATTACGTCATATACAATACTAGCAGAAAAATGTATGAAATTTGCAGAGTCAAAAGAGAAAAAAAGAAGTATAAATGCCAACAAAAAAAACAAAAACAACAAAAAAAAAACTAGGCTGTGTCACTTAATCCCCACTAGTTCCTCTAAAGAGACATGAAATTGATAGTCGCCATGCAGTGTTGATGCTTGTGTCCTTTATGTCTAGATTCATAGAGACACTATCTTCAAAAATGAGCATCTTTCACCCATGAACATAGTGAATTGTGCAAGCATTTTTCTCGAGCTGACTAAAATAAACAATAAACAATACCCAATAATGGCACTATATATTGTATGTTACGTGGAAACTTTAAAAAGAAATGTAAGCAGACAAAAAATAAGCGACTCAACGAGAAATAGAAACACCGCATAATATAAGCATTGGGTCATGCATAAAAAAATAAAGGAAAGAAGAGATCAGAATACATTCTCCTCAACAGGATACATAAAATCTAAAAAGTTTAGCAGTAGGAAAAGAAAAGACAGTACAGACTTTTCCACGACGACTGACGAGAGAAACCTACAATACATAAATCATATAAGGGCACGCGACATTTAAATCAGCGGTAAGTTTGGCACTGGTCAAAATGAACAGAAACAAAAGAGCAGGACCAGATGGGATTGTAATAGAAATTTTATCAGCTTTAGACGATTTCAAGATTGCCAAGATTAAAGAAATAATTAATGAAATATACAACAGTGGCGAAATACCGGACGACTTTATTACATTCATCCACATAGCGCTGGCTAAAAATCAAGCTGCAAATGAATGCAAGCTCCATTGGACAATCAGCTTAATGAGCCACATAAGTAAGTTTATAATTCTAATTCTAATGAAATCAGCTGAACTGATCTGGAAATAGAATAAGAACAGCGTTGATTTGTTCAAGACACTGGAACAAGAAATGCTATTTTTATGATCCAAATATTATCAAAATGAGTAATACAAATGCAGAAATCGTATCACTATGTTTCATAGATTGCATGATAAGGTACGACATAAAAACCTATTTGAACTCCTAGGAAAGCTAGACTTGTATGGAAAATATATCAGAAAAATCTGGGAACAAAGCCCTGAATTTGGATAGAAAACGAGTGGATCAGGTACACAAAAAATGAAGTTGGATTTTCCCACTGGATTTATTTAACCTATACAAAAATTTATTATCAGTGGATATAACGCAGAAAACATTGTATCGATAGCAAACTCAAAAGAAAAACTACAAGAACTACAAGATGTGGCAATAGAGGCAAACGAGAAGAATGGACTAACCATTAACTGGAAGAAGAGAATGTCTGGTCGTCAGCGAGAGGAAGGGCAAAGGGTGTGGGGGCTACGAATTGAACACATCAGAATCGAGCAGGGACAGAAATTGAACTGTATGAGTATTTTCCTAACAGGCGACGGAAAACATGAAACATATATATAGTAAATTTCGTTCATGTCCAATTTCAATATGACTCAGAAGACGTTCAGCGTTTTGACCATATTCGTTTAAAATATCCACTAAAATGCTAACCGATTCCTGCGAGGTGGGATTCGCTCAGATATACTAGACTTGTCCGGAAAAAAATCGCATACCAATTTGCAGGATTCCACACAAGCCATTTTGAAATTAACTCCTTACACGATCTTCTGATTTCAGCACTAAGTTCTTGAAGACGCTTTTTCAGTTTTAAAAAAAAAAGGTTTTTTGTCCACGCGCAAAAATAATGCAGAAAAGTATCCCAAAACAAGATAGTATATATAAGATGATAAAGCCACTAAGATGCATGGAGTGAAAGAGAATGAAAGAGATTTTAGAAGGAACCGGAAGCACAATTTACTCCTATTGAGGAAGAAATTAATACCGTAATTCCCCATGTATAATACGCATTTTTCTGAAAATAATAAGCAAAAGTAGGGATGCGTATTATGCACAGCTACAAAAAATCTTCAAAAATTGATGTTTCATAGGTCGATTTCAGTTGCGAAATGACTACTCCCCACAAACATACAACAATTTGACCCTAACATTCGGCGATTGTGACCCCATAAGGATGTCAAATACAATCATATGTACCTAACAATACATACAAATGTAAAATAAAATAAGAATTATTATAAAACTAAATTAGAATAGTATTATTCTATGTTTAAAACCATTTTTTGTGAAAAACTACATACAGATCCGGTAGATTGCACATTTTATCGAACAAAGACTGGTTAATGAGTTTGCGCAGTAGGCACAATATAGGTATTTCTGTGTTATTTTAGAATCGTAATGATCGGAAATTTTGATAAGAGTAGAAAACGCTGGCTGTAATGTAATTGGCGAGATAGAATTTATAGGGATTGATCACCAAAGAAGCGGTGCGTATTATGCGTGAGTAGAAGCATTATCCCACACTTTCAGCACAACTTTAGGGCTGCGTATTCTGAATAAAGGCGTATTATACGTGGGGAATTACAGTAGTAAATAAAATTACAGAGTTTAAGCAGAGACGTTAGAAGGATAGAGTTTGAAGTAGACTTTAGAAGGAATCAGGAACCCAATGCTAAACACAAAACAAAGGATAAACCTACCCGCTTGTTCAAAAGATCGAGGAGGAACATGAACCGGACAATAGGTGAATCTATATATGGTAAAAACAAAAAAGTTAAATTTTATATGGTAAAAAGCAAAAATAATTTCGTGACCTAATTTTATTAACGCGCAAGCGCGCTGACCTTAGAGTGATGGTCAACAAGCTGGCCAGTTCGAAGATTTTTTTAAAATTTAATCTGCACTGGGTGCTCCGCCACAGCAGCCTTGTGACAGATTAAGTTAATCTTAGTAAATAAATAAAAACGAGGCAGTTGTTTCAAATGAAAATAAAAAGAATTTATTCTTGGTTCGAACTTGAAGATACTCACAAAACAGACAGTTAACTAAATGAGCCTGGATCCCTACCCTCGAATTTTGGCTGCGGTTGTTCTCCTACCGCCGGCGATGACAAAGACTAAACGATTCACATCTCTGCAATGTTCTCGTCTTGACCCGCAACCGTGAACTTGCTCGATGGTCGGCTTCCCGCCGACAGTCTGCAAACAAAAATACAAATGTTCAGTTCAGGCAACATAAATATTTGTTTAGGTCTCGGCGTCAGGCCCTGTTACAGCGTTCCATAACTTGAGGGTCGCTCAAAACCTGCAGGGAGAAGCACGGCTCCATTGTACATTTTCGTTGGCAAGATGTTGGCGACCCGAAGCATAAATGTAAGCTTCACGACATCGCTTTCCAATTGTCATGAAAGACATTTTGCAAATGGAGAGCTAAAAATAGAAATTTTTTCATCTTTTTTATGCTGGTGGAAAACTATAGAAAATATATTTTACATATTTTTCTGTTCAAAAGTCCACGCCAGAAAATGTATTACATCATATGCATTATACATTTTTATTATCTTCAAACAACTAAAACCTCCTTTTAAAATTATATATATATATATATATATATATATATATATATATATATATATATATATATATATATATATATATATATATATATATATATATATTCCCTCCCATCGTCTTGGAAATTTATATTATTTTCTTAACATCAATCGTTGATAATATTTTTTCTTGTCAACAGCTTGATTTTATTTTGCTGATGATTATATATATTGAGAAGAAATGTCGTCCGAAACGTACGTTAAATTTTAATCGCTGTGATAATTTTGTATTCTGTTTAATTGATAAAAATATGATCCCTTTCCTAAGGATCATTTTATCCTGGTGCAGCAACAACAACCTGTTTATATATATCAAGACATTTTTAGGTTTAACATTCTTTTTATAGACACAAATATTAAAGTAACTGTTCCGTTTATAATAAACAATATTGAATGACATTTACCGGTCTGAATGTCCGAGAAATTTTCATAGAATATATTCGTCCTCCGACAGGATTCGAACTCTATACGGAACTGTCATATTCCTCAGTGACTAAACTTAATCTTATTCTTCACTCCGAATAAAGAATTCTTCACAACAATTCGAGAGTCTTATTTCTCTCAGCAATTAAACATTCCTCTTCGGTTGAGGCCCTCCCAACATTGTGACCATCTTCCCTTTTCCCTTGTCCATTTGCTTGGTCTTTTCTTGTCGCCATTTTGCTACACCAGCAACATATCCAAGAACTGATACATCTCACTAATGTTCATTATTATTATTTGAATTTCTTTTCATTTTGTCCGGGGCCCAGCCAGAGATCTAAGGTCACAAATTATTTTATTATCATCATTATTATTATTATTATTATTATTAAAACATGTTTATTATTATTGTTATTATTATTATTATTATTATTATTGTTATTATTATTATTATTATTATTATTACTATTGTTATTATCATTATTATTATTATTATTATTGTTGTTATTATTATTATTATTGTTATTATTACTATTTTGATTATTATTACTATAATTATTATTATAATTGTTATTATTATTATTGTTATTATTATTATAATTATTGTTATTATTATTATCATAATTGTTATTATTGTTGTTATTATAGTTATTATTATTTTTATTATTATTATTATTGTTATCATTAGTATTGTTATTATTGTTAGTATTATTATTGATATTATTATTATTGTTATTATTATTAATGTTATAATTATTATTGTTATTGTTATTAATATTATTATTGTTATTATTGTTATTATTATTATTATTATTATTGTTATTATTATTGCAATTTTTACTATTATTATTATTATTTTTATTATTATTTTTATTGTTATTATTGTTGTTATTATTATTGTTATTATTGCTATTATTATTGTTATTATTATTATTGTTCTTCTCCTTATTATTTTTCTTATTATTATTTTAATTATTATTATTGTTATTATTAATATTATTATTATTATTTTTATTTCCTTTGATTTCTGGCGTTTACACATTTCTTTCCGGGTCCCACCTAGGGACCTAAGGTTAGAAATGGCATCATGGCACTTTCCACTGCAAAAAAAAAAAAAAAAAAAAAAAAATAATTACATAGATAAAGCCCTTCGTAAAGTGTGGGCTGTACTTGTCAGAACAATTTTTTGTATCTCTTTGAGGCATGGACTTCTAGGGATCCCTTCAATTAGTATACTGGAATCTTTTCCGACCAGTCCAAGGGCTCCAACTACAACAGGGATTGTTGATGTTCCCATGTGCCACTTTTTTAAGATTTCTATTTCAAGGTCCTTGTATTTTGACAGTTTTTCGAATATCTTCAAAGATACATTGCAGTCTGCAGGGACAGCCATATAAATAAAGAGGCACTTATTAGTATTATTATTGTTATTTTTATTATTATTATTTGCTTTGATTTCCTTCCGGGTCCCAACCAGAGAACTAAGGTTAGAAAGAGCATGATGACATTTACCACTGCACATTTTTTTAAAAATCTTAGATCACTCACTTTTTGCATAGATAAAGATATTCGTAATGCATAATCTATACTTGTGAGTACAATTTTTTTGTATGTTTTTAAGGCATGGGCTACCAGGAATCCCTTCAATGTGTCTGTTGAAACCTTTTCCAATCAATCCGATGTCTGGGCGATTAGAATTGGTTGCGTTTTCTGTGTGTCTTGTAAAATCCCATAAAATTGCTACAACTCTTATCTCTGTAACTGGCTCTGGTGATGTTCATACCAGTTTCTTACAGTTTCCTTTCCGTAAAAAAAATTTCCAGTGCAGCTATTGGCCCGCACTGTCATACCGAGGTTTATATTCAGTAGGTGCTAATACCGTGTAGCCTGATACAAAATGCTTTCCGTGTATTTATTATTATTATTATTATTATTATTATTATTATTATTATTATTATTATTATTATTATTATTATTCCTTTGATTTCTGGTGTGCACTCATTTCTTTCCGTGTCCCGACTAGAGACCTAAGGTCAGAAATGGCGTCATGAGATTTCTCACTGAGCAGTTTTGAAAACTATCACATATTTTACATAGATAAATCCCTTCGTAAGGTGTGGGCTGTATTCGTGAGAACAATATTTTGTATTTCTTTTAGGCATGGGCTACCAGGAATCCCTTCAATGAGTCTATTGGAATCTTTTCCAACCAATCCAAGAGCTCCAACTACAACAGGCATTGTTGATGTCCTCATGAGATTTCGATTTCAAGGTCCTTGTATTTTGATAGTTTTTGGGAGATCTTCAAAAGATACATTACAATCTGCATGGACTGCCATATCAATAAGAAGCCACATTCTGTTATTGTGATCTTTCATCACGATGTTTGGGCGATTAGCTTTGATTGTTCTCTCTGTGTGTATCGAAAAGTCCCATAAAATTGTTAAAGATACCGTCTCTGTAACCGGGTCTAGGTGGTGTTCATACCAATTTCCTCAGTTTTCCTTTCTTTAAAAGTTGCATATTTTCCAAAGCAGATGTTGGTTTATTCTATCATGCCGAGTTTTATATTCAGTGGGTGCTAACACTGCAACCTGATAGAAGGTAGTTAATAGTTTCTGGATAATTTCCACAGAGAATTCACAATTTTTCAGTATGTATGCTTGGTAAATTCTAGTTAGTAAGTATAGGTCCTGTGCAGCAAAAATAAAACCTTTCATTTCAGCTTTTAACCCTGCACTACGTAGCCGCTGATGGATACACGGTTTGTCTATATTAGCTTGTTTGGTATGGCAGAGTATTGACCGTGAAGCGTTTTTCTTGTCAGCGTTTCTGTATCTGGTCAGTTGCATTTGGTTTTGCTTTCTTTTTTAAGTATTTTGCAGCTTCAGATGGTATATTATGCTTTACTTGCATTTCTTCACCCATTTTAAACCCCATCTTGGTTTTGTTGGCTTTCTTTATTACCGAATAAAGTTTCTAACTTCTTTCATATTCTTTGACAGAGATTATCATCCAGTCTTCTGTAGTTTCTTTGAAGGCCAATTGCTGAAGGTATGTAGGACAGTTGAACTAATCGTCTGCCTCCTTCGGATCTCGGCATATACAGACGATCAACATCAGCCTTGGGATGATGCAAGCGGTGGCAAGTGAGAAGCCATCCCTTTTTGGTGTTCATTCGCTTAGTCTTAGCTATGGTCCAGTTAAGGATGTGAAAACTGTATTGGACCACAGGTACAGCCAATGTGTTTATGGTTGATATTCTGTTTTGTGAATTCAGATTGGCATTCAGTACCAGACGCACACGTCTGTAGTACTCCTTTCTTATTTTCTCTTTCATTTATTATTATTATTATTATTTGATTGCCTTCCGGGTCCCAACCAGAGACCTAAGGTTAGAAATGGCATAATGACATTTTCCACTGATCATTTTTGTAATAAAAGACTTCAGATGACACACATTTTACATAGATAACCTGTATTGCGAGTACATTATTATCATTATTATTATTATTATTATTATTATTATTATTATTGAGTGATCTCCCCTTTTTACACAAATGGACTCACCCAAGGTATACATATACTACTGCCAGTGAATGCCCGGCAGAACGTAGAGTCGGTCTAGTAGATAGACAGAGTCACACAGAGGAGGGTAGCACAGGAGTCACAGTAACAAGCACGTCGACTCAGTAAGAAGTCATACAGCGATACGTCGATACCAAAGACTATCTATATATATTTGTCTACTAACCTGCATTCCTGGAACTACTAACCTGTATTACCAGTTTGTATTATTAGGTTAATACATTTATTTTCCTATATTCATTCTTGGTGTTTGTTATTATTTGTTACCGGATTTCATCCCGGAATCCACAACAATTATTATAAACAAGGAAAGAACATTAATTTACCTTGATTTTAGTAATAATAAAGTTAGTTGCCAGACTCCTGAGTGAGATTCGGTATTTGAGTTCAGGTAAAAACCAGTATTACTGATGCTGGTGCATGCGAATTGCAAGACCTCTTCAATTTGAAAATTGGCGTAACATAATCTTCTCCCCACCAAACTCCCCCTAAAATCTGGCCTTGTCCCAGGCTCATTAAATGGTCATAAAGTGGGGATTAAACTAACCATTTATTATCATTTACCTGAAAAGAAGAAAGGTCAGAGATTGCACTAAAGCAGTTATCCCCAGACTGACACAACTCTTTATTGCTGCTGCTGTTGTTGTTGTTGTTGTTGTTGTTGTTGTTGTTCTTCTTCTTCTTCTTCTTCTTCTTCTTCTTCTTCTTCTTCTTCTTCTTCTTCTTCTTCTTCTATCCCAACAAATTAGTTTCGTATAAGTAACTGTTCATTAACATTGCCTTTTCATTGTACTTTGACGAGCGTTTAGTTTTGTCTTTTCTCAGCTGTGTTTCGTAAGGAGTGAAGAATTGTTTTGCTATTTTTCACCGCGACTGTTGTTTTGACACATCTTTGGGAATAAATTATATTCCATTTTCTATGTCCTGCGTAAACTACTCACCAAGCAGGAAGGCTATAAAAATTACAGGCATGCAAAAGCCAACGACGCCATCAGTGCATTTATTAAGAGAATATAAAAGATTATCAAAGAATCCAATTTCAGTCTCTTAACTATATATCTATTTTAGCCTGTTCATATCTATCTATCTATCCATCTATCTATCTATCTATCTATCTATCTATCTATCTATCTATCTATCTATTTTAGCCTGTTCATATCAATCTATCTAGTTAGCTAGCTCTGCTATCTATCTATCTATCTATCTATCTATCTATCTATATTTCGGTCTGTTCATATCTATCTATCTATCTATCTATCTATCTATCTATCTATCTATCTATCTATCTATCTCCGTGTGTTCAATATCTATCTATCTATCTATCTTCGTGTGTTCAATATCTATCTATCTATCTATCTATCTATCTATCTATCTATCTATCTATCTATCTATCTATCTATCTATCTATCTATCTATCTATCCGTAGTGCTCTTCTCAACTTTATATTGCTAGCCTCTTGCTACTCTGTCGCTATTTACATGGCAAATGTTCACACGACCTACATTCCTCAGTTCTATCAGTTCATTGACAGCCAAGAGTTCGAATCATCCTTATTACCTCTTTGTTTCATTGATAGGAAGGAATTTTCATTTAGACAGCAAGTGAAATTAGAATTGTTATCGTTACGAAACAGACTCTCCCCGATCAGAGTATGAGTTGCACTACTTACGTCATCCTCTTACGTCTTTACAATAAACTCATCCAGTGGTTTTTGCGACTTTCATTGGTTGAAGAAAAGTGTAAAAAATACGCGCCCGCAAGCAGGGATTTAGCCCGAGGAAGATTGCATAGCGGTCGAGACACGTAGCTTTTCGACTTTTTCTTATTATCACCATTCTCTGTCTGTCTGTCTGTCTCTCTTTCTCTCTTGCTCTTTCTCTCTCTCTTTCTCTCTCTCTCTCTCTCTCTCTCTCTATATATATATATATATATATATATATATATATATATATAAACGTACTAGGCACATATATTTCTGATATCTTGATCCAAAAGTATAACTGGCACGCTTCAGTGGCTGATGAAAACTTATTCACTAATAGCTCGTTTACCTTCTCTGGTAAATAGTAATAGCAAATACATCCATTGTAAACTGTTCTTATTTTTTATTAGTATGTATTAGTTCTTATTTTTATTAGTATGTATTAGTTAGTATCCACTAAAAGTAACGTTTAAAGTGATTATATATATATATATATATATATATATATATATATATATATATACATGCACACACACACACACACACACACACACACACACACACACACACACACACATATATATATATATATATATATATATATATAAGTGAACATTGAAGTCAGACTGATGATTGCGTTTAGCATGAAACAGTCTATCTTAAAGAGGTTACAAATAAACAATGGTGGTCCTCGAGTGAAGGAACAGTAACACGCGCGTAAATGAAAGAAGGGAGGTTTATTTTAAAAGAGAATACACTACTGAAAGACAGGGAATCGGGTGGCAGGTTAGTAATTCTCGAATCAAGGTTATTTACCTTACGTCCCCGCGAGGCAGGATGTGGCACAACTCCGTTTTTTAATGCGGGTAAAAACCGAGTCCGTAGGCTCGGGGAAAATTCCCCGTAGACCCCGTAAAAAACGGGGTCGGGTAGCTGTCTACCACTCTAGGCGAGACTCTGCCCTTCGGCATAGCCTCATCTGGGTTCCTCTCTGCCCGAAGGTAGAGAGTTCGAACAGCACAGCTGGAGATGAATCTCCAACTAATTGCCGCAGCAAGGTTATTTACCTTACCTTCCTGTGAGGCAGGATGTGGCACAAGGCCGTTTTTAATGCAGGGTAAAACCGAGCCCGTAGGATCGTGCAAAAATTCCCGTAGACACCGTCTACACGGGGTCGGGTAGCTGTCTACCACCCCTGACTAGACTCTGCCTTACGGCATAGCCTCGTCTGGGTTACTCTCTGTCCGAAGGCAGAGAGTTCGACTAGCTTAGCTGGAGACGAATCTCCAACTAATTGCCGAAGCACCTCCCCAGGTATATTCTGTGCTCACTCTATGTAGCCACTGATGTAGTCAGTCCACATGGGCGATATGGAGAGTGGGTCATTCCATTACAACACAAACCCTGTCATCTCCCGACGCTTAATCGTGGTGAGAAAAGATTCCATTCGGTCCACGCGACTTTTGACCTTGCTCTCTACATAGTTATTGATTTTGTGCTTCTAATAGGAGATGCCGGGGAGCTTTCTCAAGCATTTATTCTCGAACGCCTGGGTCCTTTTTTCTGCCTCAACCAGAGCTTTCCAAGTAGAGGAAGATGAATACGACCAGCGAATGTGTAGAGCTGGCACTTAGTATGGGAGCTGATGTTGCTCATTCGTATTCTTGCCGGTTTGGTGTGACGATCCGTGTCTGTACAAGTTTATAAATATATCCTTCCAAACATTATTGTAACGTAGCGAATGACTTCACAACAATGCTAATCTGGTGGCATTCATTCGAGATCACATAACAGCAAGTCTTCTCTTTACCCCAGCACCTTCCTTAGTATTCATGCTGATATTTAATATGGGTGCCGTCTGGAATATTTTCTCTTCTTCCTCTGCTTTCCGATTCTTTCAAACCAACACGCAACGTTCTTACGACATTGCCGAAAAGGTGTATTTTGGTTGTGGATATGTAATATTGCGCGGATATTTCTCTAACGTTGCTATCTGCTATTTCCTTGGCGCCAAATTGACTGCCTATCTCCACCGTTGTCATGGTAACGTTGTGAAGTGATGCAATTGAAAACTTCTGCATTGGTCAATAAAAACATTCTTTTTTGTCATTTCACTGTAAGCAATGCACTAGAGGCATTAAAAATGCTGTTGAAAGTTCTCAAGAGATGTGGTTTCTGTTATTTGGTAAAGTTCTTCGTGATTCTGTAGCACCAGTCTACAAGATCCGAAGAATGGTCCTCACTAAGGCCGAGGATACAATCGATCGAAGTCATTTTTAATTACTGATCTGAGAAATTGGACGTTTCTGAATTGTTAGTCGCCATGAATAACATGAAAAATATTGATAATATATCTTTTAATTAAATATCGATTACGTTCAAGAATGATTTTCGGGTGACCTTCCAAAATATTGAGTGTTGATTAGAATCGTTTGTCTGTTTCTGTTTCTAAAACGGAATTCTCTGAATCTTCTTGTAAACCAGCCTTCAGTGAGGACGTACATCAATGTTAATGAAGTACTAGCTACCTACAAGTATGATGATCGGAGTTACTTTTAGTCTTTATTATTTAAAATATAGACACAAATTAAAACCGACCACACGAGAATACAGTCTTTCTTCTGCACAGCAGCTTAAAAGCTAACACATATAAGCGTTACAAAACATACCTTGACGGTCGCAATTCTTTAGCTAGCGGTATGAGTGTGCTGCGTGGACATAACTTTATCGAACTGATATAAAAAGATTTTAGCAGTATTCGTGTCCAGATAGAGTCGACAGGTTAAAAGTCTTTTTCAACGCCTCCTTGAACAGGAAAATTATTTCAGGACTTTTACAACTGATGTTGTTCATTTTTTTTTTTAACAATTCGAGGTTTTCCTCATTTTTTTAAACAGAGATATGTTAATAAAATGAAGTCATTTAGATAAATTAATGCGGAACCTAAAAATGTATATATATCCATTTGTTCTTCATTTAAGAAGAAATTGACAAAAAATTACTTTAAAAAAATCTGGAATCGGAAAAAAAGAACAATATTAATAGTTCGTAGTTATCACTAGCGTGGGAACAGTTTAAACTTGTAAATAAAAACAAATTATGAACAATTTTCAACAAATCAGGGATCGATTTGAAACTTTATTTATATTATGAAGAGGACAACTAAAAAAATTGATAAACACTTAAAATTTTTCAATTCTGACAAACATTCTACTTAGAAGCAAGTAGGATGAGTGGCAAAATCTACAAAAAATGATTTCAAAAATTGTGTTCTTTTGATGAGCGGACATGTTAAAAACAGTAGATTCCATTTCTGGTAGCCTACCCAAAATATTTGACATGAACGTACAGCTATTGTCTAAAATCTTACATAAATATAACCTTTTATCCTTGAATAACATTCACCCAATCTAAATATCTATCTCCGTATCTATCTATCTATCTATCCTCATTTATCTATCTATCACGGTCAATTCTCAAACATCTGCTCCACTCTCTCTCTCTCACACACACACACACACACACACACACACACACACACACACACACACACACACACACACACACTCTCTCTCTATCTCTCTCTCTCTCTCTCTCTCTCTATATATATATATATATATATATATATATATATATATATGCAGTTTCATTAAAAACGACAGACAGGGTACTACGGTTAAGCTTTTTATTTAATTTTTCCTGTGTTCGCAGAAGAGCTTTCGTTTTGGGACACAAAACGCTTTCGGCTATACCTTTAGCCATTATCAAGGATAATTTTATTTTTTTCACTTTAATTGAGTGTATGCTTTTAGTGTGTTATAGAGATGTTTTATTTTCCGAACACGGTTAGCTCATTGTGGCCTAGTTCGTAGTTAATATTGTTAAGAGTTGGCTTTTTCTTTTTTTATTATTAAGGCTTCCATTATTTGTAATCTTTTTTTACAAGTGGATGAGGTTATTATGTTTGTGTTTTCTACTAGTATGTTTCGAATGGAGTCTGGTAGGTTTGTGTGTGTGTTTAAATGGGTTCTAATGGAGCTCTGGTCAGATAGATGTAACGTAAGACGTCTGGATAGCTATGTAGTTGTGTAACCGATGTAATTATTTATGAGTCCGGTTTGATCAGGAACACAATTCCTTAAGGGGCATTTGAACTCATAGATAATGTTCATTCGTTGTAATTTTGACTTAGCTGGTGTGTTGCTATTTTTGGGGATATGGTTAGCTATCTTGAATTTTTTATAGTAGATAATTAATTTAATTTTTTTATTCGGGTGCATTGGTGTAGTGTATGTCTTTATAATATTTCTAAGTGAAGATTCGTCTTGTTTTTAGTTAATGTAGAAAATATAAGTCAAAAATTACAAATAAAAACACCTCTATGACACACTAAAGGCATACACAAAAACGCACACACTCAATTAAATTGAAAAAATAAATTCATCCTTGATAATGGCTAAACGTATAGCCGAAAGCGCTCGGAACTATAGAACATGTGAACAGTTTCTTCACGCTCTGTGCCCAGAAAAGAAAGCACTCGTTCGAACACAAGAAAAATGAAATAAAAAGCTTAAACGTAGTACCTTGTTTGTCGTTTTTAATGAAACATGCATAAATGAAGGATTGCTGCCTAAATACACAATATATATATATATATATATATATATATATATATATATATATATATGGTCAAATAATAATAAAAATGTTATTTTTATATGTATTAAAAAGCTATTTCAAATGTATTTTAAATTGAGGACTCCTGTATACATAAGTAAATAAGTAAAGTTATATATATATATATATATATATGCATGTAGTCAGACGATACCTTTCCAAATGTGTTGCATTCCTATCAAGAAGTCTACTGACATTTTTTTTTCTTTTTCCACTGAAGCGTCTCTACTGCTTTAGCCACTGGGGAATTTTGAAACTGTCGACGCTCGATTACTGGAACGGTCGGTGTTGGTGGCCAAGATGCCACCCCTGTCTGTTCTGCAGTCGTGCATCCAGGGATGCCGAAACGCCGGCAGACTCGCCTCCCTCGGTGTCGGTTGCGACAAAGAGTTTCCGACTGTAAATAACAGAATATATTTCAACAAAGCACGGTTGTCTGACGAGAATTTCATGCTCGCCTCTTGCTTCCCATCAAAACTCTCTCGTCTGTCTCTCGTTTTCTCCCCCCCCCCGCTTTTCCATTGAATTTTTTTTTCTCTCCCTATTTTAATCTCTTTCTAATCTCTTTCTATCGCTATCTAATATCCCTTCTAATAGTCTGATCTCTTCCTATCTTTATCTAATATCTCTTCATTGGGGATGTCTGAATATTGTAACGAATAGCGACTTGGCAAGAAATCATAAAGAACAAAGTTCGAATTCCAGTCGGGTTCGTTACATTTACTTTGGCGCGAATAACTTGAGGAAAGTCATGAATTCATCGCCGCCAGCTATGGACAAATAATAGGAATTGCGTCTGGTAAAAGGAGGAAGTACGTTGGACTAATGGATAGCGACTCGGATTGAGGAATCGGAGCCGAATCCATTACGTTCTCTTAGCTGATGATACGCTTGGGAAAGGTATGAATCCTCTTCTTATCGCCCAGCAAGACAGGCCGGATTGTATAGACTTGCATGGCAACTCGTCTACCGCAGAAAGAACTGGCAACCTACTGCGGGGAAAAAATCTGCCTCGTCAGTCATGTATCGATAGATACATGATCGCTTAAGCGTGTATCATGCATGACACATAACTGACTGACACTTGAGAAAGGTATAAATCCTCTTCTTCTCCCCATCCCCGCTATGAGTAAATAGCAGGACAGACTGGGTTATATAGCTTTGGATGGCAACTGGTCTACTGCAGAAAGAAATGGCAACCTATTGTGGGAAAAAAATCTGCCTCGTCAGTCATGTATAGATGCATGATTGCCGAAGCGTGTATCACGCATGGAACATAACTGACTGACCCTTGGGAAAGGTATGAATCTCCTTCTTCTCTGCCCCCCCCCACTCCCAAGCAATGGATAAATAGCAGAACAGACCGGGTTCTATAGCCTTGGATGGCAACTGGTCTACCGCAGAAAGAAATTTCAACCTACTGCGGGAAACATTTGCCTCGTCAGTCATGTATCGAAAGATACATGATCGCTTAAGCGTGCATCACGTATGACACTTCACTGACTGATCAGGTAGAAATCATCGTATTCAAAAAAAATATTTTTAATGAAAGATTCACTTGCAGAGAAAGAACGGAATTATTTTTACAAGGCAAAATATATTTCGGCTTTAAATCTCAAAGTGTTGAAAAGCTGTAAAAACAAATCAAACATTTTCCTTATTGTTCTCTTTTTCTTCGTTTTTCCTCAAAGTTTTGCCCGAACGCGCGTACACATACACACACACGGACAAAGACACACGGTGTCACTCTTACCGTCTCGTCTTTAACTTCACTCTCTCTGTTCATACTCCTCCCACATTGCTTTTCAAAGTCACTCTCTCTAATTTTATCTCCTGTTTTTTCCGTCTCTTTTCTGCTTCTTCCTTCTTTTCTAAAATAAAATTCTACACTCACTGCACGTCTGCCCCAGTCGAAGCAAAAGTTGTTCCTCATGTTTCTTGCAAATCAATGTGGCAATCTTATGGAGGACCATTCGTGCAAAAATCACCGTAAACGAGAAAGTATAGTAAACCCAGAAAAATGGATAAACTTTTAGTTGAAAACATAAAAAAATCCCAGAATCAAAGATAGCTAATCAAAAAATACATTTTCTTTAACTTCTTCCCTAAATCACAAGCTGTAATTAACAAATAATTTACAATTAATTAACAAAACTGCTATCTATTACTCAGTTCTAATTATATATATATATATATATATATATATATATATATATATATATATATATATATATATATATATATATATATATTCACAAATTAATTCTATCATATGCACTTCAAGATGTAATCTCCTACAGTGAAAGATATTTTATTTAATGTTTATTTTGTATAATAGCTTTTAGAGTTTTGAGCCTTTCATTGAGTACGATGGGTTGTTTTGGAATTTTATACTAATATTTTTTTCATATTTTAACTCCAAGTAAGGCGATAATGTCACTAAGACGCAAGTGTTTACTGAGAGTGAAAGAAAGTGGGAAGACGCTCGTCAGGCGAAAGGACAATAAAAGAACAGTTTTTAGGAAGACAGAAGATGGTGATTGACGTTGTTTTAGGATTTTTGACGGTCTTAGGTTCCAGGGAAGCAAGAAAGCGGAATAGATTTCCTCAAAGAAGAAACTATTAGAATAGAACTTACGGCTATATATATAGTTATTTCAACAGTAAGAGTGTGGGACCTAATTGCCAATCTAGTATTATGATTAAATTCCTGCGGTCGAAGTACCAGGGATAAAAACTCATTAGAACAATTTCTATGAAAATATTTCTAGAAAAAACACTTGGGAGCCATGTCACGTCGATGGGGAAGTGATTGGAATTGAGATGCCAGGTCAGGGCTGATAGCATAACAGACCCTTCTTTGGATTCTGTCGAGGATCTCGTGATATATAACAGGGACACCAGTCCAGATATACCAGCAATATTCAATTCACAGACGAATGGTAGATTTATAAATGTGTCAGATGGATACTGGAGAGAAAAAACGTCTGCCACGACAGAGTGAACCGACTTTGCTAGCAGCAGATCTAGCAATTCATCAAGTATAATCATTCTACTGTATGTTAGTGGCAAAGGCGATACCAAAAAGGAGCAGTGCTTTGATCTTCTGGAGGTTAGAATCAGCCATGCAGACAGAAGGCCAGAATAGTTTTCTTTGATGACTAAAAGATAGCACTTTCATTTTGGAAGCCTTAACATTTACAAGCCATTTCTTGTTCCAGTTAACTGATTTGATGTCGGATCTATTGTAGCTACGATTAAACAGTAGTAAATAGTATGAGTACAACATGAATAATTCGTTTGGGAACTGATGATACCAGGAAGATCGCTGATGGATATAAGAAATAAGGTATGTCCAAGAATAGAGCGCTGTTGTTCCCTCATTAATGTGAAAAGATCAAGAAGATTGGCCGTTCCAAATGACTTTCATTACACGATATGTTAAGAAAGATGGATCAAGTCGAATCTTCGGCCAGAGACACCAAATCTCTTCAACTCGTGAAAAAGGCCAGCATGCCAAAGACTATCAAACGCCTTCCGGATAGCTAAAGCCGCAGCCCGAGACTGGTCGTGTTGGTATCGGTAGACAATTTGATCAATAACCGTTATCACATAGGCGGTTGAACTTAGATCAATTCCATGTGGTGTAATGGTTAGCGAGCTTGTCTGGCTAGATCAGTTACAACTGAATATTGAGATCGATCCTCACTGGGTGCACCATACTTTAGGACTTGTGCCACATGCAAGATACGCTTAGAAAATTATTGGGCACTCGACCTGCTGTAATGGTTAGCATATCGTACGCTCCAGCCCTCTTCAGGTGATTTGAATTTCGAACCGAGCACCTTAATTCGTATTCATTTCTATGCTTGATCGGCTCAGGAGATTTTTGTAGTCTAGCATAAGTGCTGATTCCTTAAGTTTTCGTATTTTCCAGTGATGTCTATTATTTCAACTTCGTCCCACAGGGGGCGGTGATCTTCTTTTCCCTGCATATGTGGTCAGCTAAGTTTTATTTTTGTATTTACCCTTGGTTGCTGAGTCATTAGGTTTATAAGTCCCAAAAATTCATTACACAGATGTCGTCACGGACGGGCACATGTTCCATTGGATAAAGACGTTGGTTATATCCAGTAACTACACCAAAGTATTTTGAGCTCATCCGGAAGGGGCATGACACGTGAAACTAGAGCAATATATCCCGGTGGACAAAATAAAGGGTTCGTTTCGAAATTCCAAGAAGGCCGGAGCGTATAACGGCCGAAACGTTGTGAATATGGCAATGAAGATGAGGATAACAGTCCGATGTAATCATAATACCTCATCTCAGAGATATACACAGATACTCAGCAGTAATTGTTGCGAGGCAGCATAGCGAATTCTTCTTTCACATGAAAGATTTGAGTATTTCTTTGAATCAAGAGTATATTTTTATATATAAGCGTATAAACAGAAAATGTATTAAATAATTGTCGGACTTAATCCATTTCATAATATGTTGTCGTTGTTTACGTTAAGGTACGTTTCAGGAGCAGACATGATCATTCAAGAAAGATCGTCAAAGATGTATTGTTTATAAACAGTAATTCAGATTTAGTAAACCAGATGCTTCTTTGTGGCTGAATGGTTAACAACACATCAGATGATGGTTCCCATTGGGGTTACAGGTTCAATTCCTGATGAAGAAGCATATATTTTCTGCAAAATTTCTCAAACATTCAGGCTGGTAAATGTAATTAATACAGTTTATTTAAAAAAAAAAACAGAGCATTTACTTAAATAAATTGTATCTAATAAAATAACCATAATATATAATATTATAATAATAAGTATTATACTAATACGCTTATCCCCCACGAAGTTTTCTTTAAACTTTCAGAACAAAAAAATGTTAATGGATATTTATTGCATAAAAATACAATTATGGCACAAGGCCGAAAAAAAAGGCAGGCGTTGAGGCTGGTCTTCACTAACTATCTTATACCTAGCTAATCCGATTCACGACCCATTCACACATTACAATTTGCCCATTCACCATAAAAACTCGTCCGTCACCAATGAATCCTCCATACACCATAATATCACATCCTCTCAAGGGGAACCTACGAAACGCGCCCCATGCCATAAAAATTTAATGATAATAAACTATATATACAATTCTAAAGATGAAAAATGAGAGGGAAGGGAGATGAAACCAATAACAATCTAAACATGAACACAAAGTGAACTAAACATAACTGATGCTAGTAGGGCCTGTCCAACCCTCAAGATGGAGAGAGGTTACTGTATTCTACCCATTGGACAAAATCAAGAAACTCTCTTACTAAAGGAGTGGGAAAAGGAGAAAATATATACGGGCATGGGGAATAAAAAGCTGACCCAGTCGAGATAAAAAGCGGGCCAAAAACAAACTGGGGAGATTGGGAATCTCGACTTGGATCATAACCAAAGAGGCAGCCGGGAACAGGCCAGGGACAACAGTTACTCACATTAACTAGGTACACAAAGGCTTGTCTAACCTAACCACGGGGAGAGGCTCCACAGGAAACCACCCCGCTGTTATGATGAGCCATTTTCTGTGCTGTGACTCATTTTATACGCTCTGAAGTTTACTCCACGTTTTAGTTTTAATCAATGTTCGAATAGGAACAACTCTACTCGACATTTACACGTAAATTCAACAGAAATATTTAAGTTCCTTAAAAAAACCTAGTATTAAATGTATTCCAAAAAAATAAAATATCATTCTGGAAGCTTTACTTTTAGTTTTAATTCAAAGCTAATAGATTTTAGGTTTGGTTGTTTGGTTGTTTGGGGTTTTATGGCATATCAACCACTATGGGTTATTTAATGCCAGATCCAGTTTCCACATATTTACTAAATATATATACTTTGCAAACGTAATTTAAGGACAACGTTAGCAACATAATTGTTTCAAAAACGTATAGCTGGCAACATCATTGTTTCAAAAAACGTATAGCTGGCAACATCATTGTTTTAAAAACGTATAGCTGGCAGCATCATTGTTTCAAAATAGCTGGCAACATCATTGTTTCAAAAATAGTTGACAACATCATTGTTTCAAAAAAGTATAGTTGGCAACATCATTGTTTCAAAAAAGTGTAGTTGGCAACATCATTGTTTCAATGTGCTGGAAAAGACCTGGACGTTCACTATTCTCCCATAGCTGGGACCCCAACAGGTGCTACCACCCCGGGTCACGGTGGACCTGGGAACACCAGCAATTAAGAGGTGGCTCCACGCTTCCTCAAAACCTCCTGATCAGAGGCCTTGCTGTTGGATGCAGTTTAACGTCGTACCCAGGACGATAGATTTATTGACGTCCATCGAATTTTCGATAACTAAGGTTTAAAATTAATTTAAAAAAATGAAAAAGCATTCTTGAGGATTTCATTTTAGCTTTAATTGAAAGCTAAATGATTAAATTTACTATTTCCAGTAAGTAAAATATTCTGGTGTACATCAAATAGAAATTATATAGAACGGAATCTCTAACTTTCGGCTGATTAAAGAAAATCTTTTTACAAGCGACCATTTTCTTAATGTTAAGAAATTTGTAAACAAAACAAAATTATCAGTTTTAAAAATCTCCCCAAAATAAAATATATACTTGTGATGCGTTATTTGAGTAAAATTAGCAAACTTAAAGTTAAATTAATCTGATTTGAAATAAATATTACTTACTTGTAGCATAAAAAAGTAATATACAACCATTTCTTAATGACGGATCCTGTTTTTCTTTTATCATTATTGACGTATCGATAAGTTCCAAGGTGATAACAGCTAGTATGGATGACCAGATTTGACATAAATTTACTAAATCTAAGTGAACACATTTTTTGTTTTTTTAACTACCTAGTAATTTTTACGAATGCGCATATTTCCAGTAATTATTTATTATTTTTAATTATATTGACTGTTAGTTACGTTTCAAGATGTTTTCTGAAATTTGAGTTTCGTCTCTAAGTTCTTAAGTTTACTAACTTAAACAAAAAATGCCTTATTTCCAAACTATTTAGTAAAATCATAATTATAAAGTAAAACTTACTTTGATATTTTGAAGGGATGATTTGCAAAGACGTTAACGATGAATCAGAACTGAACAATGAAATTGAAAGAATTGCAGAGAACCAGACAACTCTTAAATCACGTGACCTTTTAAAGGATTTATAGTTTACAATAGTTACAAATTGAGGACGTTTATACACTAATTTTTTTATTCTTTTAAAAGTATTGAGGTACAAACGACAATTTTTGATTCGTAAATGTAGTTTTCACTTAACAATATTACCTAACTGCAGCCATGAAGTAATGCAGAATTTTAAACGATTTTTTAATATTATAAATTATTTAATTAAAATTTAAAAAAAATGAAAAATTCTTGTAAAAATTGATTATACATCGAAAACATTTTCTTCTTAAGATAATGATATCCTTAATAAATCTTATTTATAAAAGCATTTATAAGTTTTTCCAATTAGATAATATAATAGTTTTATTGCATTTTTATTTTAAAATTCAGAGCAGTTCGGTAAATGAGTTAACAGTTTTACAATAAAAAAAAGAAAGATGATTTACATGGCTGAAGGAGTCCTGGTTTTAACTAATAATAAATCCCTCCCCTAAAAATTGAATTTCACGAAATTTTATGAAATTAAGTAAGTGGGTGTTAACAGATGCATATATATATATATATATATATATATAAATATATATATATATATATATATATATATATATATATATATATATATATGTAAATTTCAAAAATAATTTTAATTCATTACTGAAAATGTCCTGAAATATTTTCATTAAAATCTGACAATTATTTGATTCTTGCAAGAATTTTCATATCATTGTTTTTCACTGGAAAAAACGCACCCCGAACCCCCCCACCAAAAAACGGGCTAATAATCCTTAGTATCTGTCTATATTTTAAATAGTGTAATAATCCTTATTATTACATCGGCTGATGACATAAACAAATAAGATTTTTAACTAAAATTTCGAACGTGCTAGAAAGGATTAAAAAATAATGAAAAAATACGTTGGTCTTTTCTCTTAATAATAACATAAACATTTTGATGACAAAACTTTGTTTTTATTGAGTTTGGGGTCTTTTTTTATAATGCTATGCTTTTTTTCCGCGAAAAAGTGGAGATACCTCGATTAATATTCCCACTAAGCAACATTTTTTTAAGTATTTCAAACCGAATTTAAATTGATTGGAATTTTTTTCTTCTTATCAGTAAAATTTGAAAAAAATGAAATAATTCTGACAAAAATTCATCGAATATTTTTTCTGAAGGCATTAGTGTCCATACTATATGTTCTTTATAAAACCAATGAAAAGCTTTTCTAATTGAAATTGTTTTATTTTAATTGTATTTATTTACGAATCATTGCAGTTTTTCTGAAACTGAAGTCCTAATTGATCAAAAAATTTTGGTGATTTAAATTCTTCGAGGATTTGTCCTAATAACAAATATAAACGTAATACGATACAAAAAAGAATTTCTCGAAATTTCTTACAAAATGAGTCTTTGTGTGGAGGGGGTATCTTCAAAGATTCATTAATATCCGACAATTATTTAACTTTTGCAAAAATTTTCAGGTGAAAGTGTTTTTCACAAAAAAAAAAAAAAAATCGTTCAAATTTCCCGAACAAATATAAGATGGCGCTTCGATGCCAAAATCAAGAGGCTGTAACAAAAATTTCTTACGTTCTAAAAAGAATTAAAAAATGCATAAAAACATCCTTTGATCTGTCCTCTTAAAAGTGACACAAATACATTGACGATAAAGTTTTTTTATTACGTTTTGGACATTTATTTTATCATGCATCCTTCTTTTTTGGAGTTACCATCATTTAATGAAATGACCCATACATCTTTCTAAGTATGCATATGTAACAATTTGTAAACCTTTAAAACTCATTTGTTCTGCTTCAAATCTCTCTATTTCTGATGAAATTTTCAATAAACATTACAATAACAATAAAATTAAGTGGAAATTCTAATATATTAACGATAGATTGATTACTTCGAGATATAATTTTTGAGGTTACTTTTCATAGCGTTATGAGACATTGGAATAATCAACTGGAAAATAGATTAAAACAAAAGTACACAGCAGATTCGTTAATCCCGCTGTGAAAGTCAAACATTAATTATATATATATATAAAAAATGACAACATCATTTGTCTACACAAGAGTTTGTCGAATAAATCGAATGATAGGTGAGTCGATATGACCAAAAAGTGAGGAGTCGTTTGTCGGTAGGGGGCGCCTTTTAATCTCCAGCGGGTTTTAATTGAATCTAAACAATCAACGCTGGTCAACGAAGCCATGTTGGGAAGAGTGATGTAAAGCTGTAAAAATATAAACAACAAAAAAAAAAAAAAGAAAAGAAATGAAAAAAAACCCCAAAAGACGACATCATTTTTATGCAAAACCAAGACAACGCTTTTTGCTTATTTTCGTGAAGTGATTCAATATTTATTTTAAATACAATTTTGTAGCAAGCAAATATTCCCGAGATGCCATAGCAGGTGTTAAGATATCTTTAATTACATATACAAATAAATAAGTAAATGATTAAAATTCTTGGAGAGAGTAAATATTTTAAAGATGTGACCTACGTATCAGTAAAACTCAAAAGTAATGAATATTATCATGCATAATTTGTTGAACTTGTTACATTCAAATAGATAAATTCACTAAAATAATAATAATAGTAACTATATATATATATATATATATATATATATAGTTACTATATAGCGAATATATATATATATATATATATATATATATATATATATATATATATATATATATATAGTGGAGGTACGGTGGAGTAATGGATAGCGGCCAGTCGAATCCATTACATTCACTTACGTGCTAATACCCTTGGGGAAGGTGTGAATCCTCTTCTTCTCCCGCCAGCTATGAGTAAATAGCAGGACAGACTGGGTTCTATAGCCTTGGATGGCAACCGGTCTAGGAGAAGGATAACTCTGAATTCAAAACCTGCGGAGGGTCGTTTGGGGACCCTGTGGCACGTAGTGCACCAAGTCTCTGTATTCGGCCCTTCAAAAAATGTGGATGGTTCTGTACAAAACCTTCACCACTATAATCAAATCTCGCGTGCTGGTGTAGGGCTGTCAGTTTCCTTAGATCTGATCTGCTTGACTCTCATACGTCGAATTCGATATTGTTTGTAGTTGGGCAGCAATACCACTTTTATGCAAGTTTCTTTATAAACGTGTTAATTTCTCTATATATTTTTCATGTGTTCGCATTATCTTTTTAGTTTTTAGAAAATAAATTATATAAAAATTATTCTAATGCTTTCTTTACCCAAGCACTTTTGGCTATACTTTTTATCCATTAGTAATATATATATATATATATATATATATATATATATATATATATATATATATATATATATATAAAAGGAAGAGGTTATAGTAGTTCCAACGAGAGAAAGGTGTGTGTATTAAAAAGAAGAGAGGTACCGCAAACGTTTTTGATTGTAATGTGAATTTAAAAAAATATTATGCTTCATTTTCCATTATTTTACTACTTGTGTTTCTGGTCTCGCGACCGTCTTCAGGTAAAAGGTGGAGATTTCCACATATTATTAAAAATAATTTTTTTTTCGTTTATGTTTTTCGATGTTAAATATTCTCGATATGAGACATTCTCCTTTCTTGTGTTAGTAATCCAAATGTCTTTCTTGAACTGGTAGTGAAGAGTTCTGCGCGAATGGTCATAAAACAATTAATGTTGGTTTTAGAAATGATCAATTAGTTGTTGGTATCTTATCTTTTAATGTTTTAATGACCCCTGTGTGTTCTTAGATCTATTTCCATTTTCGTGTGTTTCTGTCAGCATGCGTGTATATATGTATATTCCCTCTCCATACATACTGACTGTAGGCACCTCTAAGATTCGTCAAAAATGAGCTTGCATGATGAAAATGTTCCCAAAACTTATTTAAAACAAAGTTTTATCGTCAAAATCGTTACGTCAATTTTACGAGCAATGACCAAAGGATTTTTTGATTATTAAATCATATTTTTTTCCTTCTCAGAACATTCGAAATTTTGGTTAAAAATTTGGTTTTTCATGCGTCAACGGGTGAGCAGAAATTAGTATGGAAAATTTTAGCGTCTTTTTGCGGTGAAATTTAGAAAATTTTACAAAAATCAAATAATTGTTGGATTTTAATGAAACTTATTCACAAATGAATAAAAATTATTTTAAAATGTTTTTTTTTTAAAATCTTTGTAATTTTCTTTTTACATTTGTCAATCCACATTTAATTTTATTTCGAGAAATTATTTTTTGTAGCGCTTAATGTTTACTTAGGCTATAAGGAAAAATTCCCAGGGAATGTTTTTGGTCAAACAGCGCTCTAAATTCAAGAAAAAACATTCTCTGAATCGTAAAATAAAAAATGCAAAAAATTAAGACATTATTTGATTCGCAAAGCTTTTAATTGCTTTAATGTATAAAATCTATTATGAACAATATTGTCTTAAGAATAAACTTTTGTGTTGAACAATGTATTTTCACAAGAATCGTTGTCATTCTTTTAAAATTTTAATGAGAATAATTTGTAAAGTTGTATATCTTTTTCAAATTCTCTATTAATTTGTAGAGGCCAAGTGATATTGTTATTAAATTAAAACTTTATTTACTAATCACAAACGGAAAATGTCATTACAATTCAACGAGCTCCAATATTTAAAAATAATTTTTCAGTTTATTTTATGTCTGTATAAAGGTGTCGATTTTTTGAATATACGGATGTCCAAACGCGACATTATCATTTCTTCAATAAACATCTTCGTAAGATATACTATAAAGCTAAATTACCTATAATTTAATAAAACATTAGAATATTTAATTTACTGTCTAGTTAAAAAATACATAAAAAAGCATTCACGCTATATTCGTCAAGTAATTGTTACAGTTATGCACACATTAGAAAATATATATATATACGGTAAAGGTTGTTTAATACTGTTTATTATAAAACAGAGCATTTACTTAAATATTTGTATCTATAAAAAGAATGTATAAACATAAAAATGTCTTAAAATAATTGTCGGACTTTGTCCATTTCATAATGTGTGACGTCATTTGTTTACATTTGATACGCCATGAGCAGTTATGAATGTACGTGAGAGATTCATGGAAGATTAAAGTTTAAAGACAGTAAAATCGATCTTACTAACTGAACGGTCCTCTGTGGCCGAAACGGTTAAGGCAGGTAAAGCTATATGACGGTTCCGTATAGAATACAGGTTCAATTCCTGTCAGAGGACGAAAATTTTCTATAAAAATTTCTCGGACATTCAGGCCGGTAAATGTTTTTTATTATAAAACAGAGCATTTACTTAAATATTTGTATCTATAAAAAGAATGTATAAATATAAAAATGTCTTAAAATATATGTATATATATTATAAATTAATTGATTTAAAATATGGGTTTTTCGCTACACAGTGATAACCATGTTTCAAAAATGGAAGTTAAAGCCTTCGAATTTAATTTTGTTATTTATATCTTACTGTTATTTCTTTATATATATATATATATATATATATATATATATATAAATATAAATTGTGTGTATTTATGCAGCATTTTTTCATTGATGCATGTTTCATTAAATAATATAGACAAGTGTTGTCTATTTATTTTATGTAAATTCTTTTCATATCGTCTGATAAGCTTAATAACATTATCATTAAACGAAGAAAGAAAATCACAATATAGATACATATTTTTTAATCCTATCTAAGCTTTCGGATTACATAAGCCATTATCAAAGATGACAATTACATTACAATATATTAAGCAATACACGGACAAAACAGTGATGATAGTCTGTTTCTGTTTACATGAAAGATTTCCAAGCAACGATAAACTCGTGCATATAAGACGCTGGAAGCGAAAATTGCACCGCAGCTCATGACGTCAAACATGACCACGCGAGAATGAAAACGAGAAGTATTAAGTACGGGAAGCCATTGGTATAAACCAATGGCTTCTGTTATAAATTATAGGCATTTAAGAATATTTGTGGAGATTTCATAGTTTATTTTGTTTAGGTTAGGTTTCAACTGTTTTATGTATATAGCTTCAAGAATTTTTAGCTTTTGTTTATTTTTTTCATGTTTAAGTATAATTGTGTTTTGAACAAGGGTTTTCCGGAATTGTGTACGCGGCCAGGCATGTTGTTTTAAATGCCTAAAAATGTTAGAGTTATCATTCAAATGTAGAGTCAAGCGTCGTGAAAGCGAGTTTGTGGTATGACCAACATAAATATTATTTAATTCATTGGAGATACAATCTCCCAAAGATTCGGGGTTGACTAAGACTGACGAATATTTTCATCGGTTGAAAGAAGGCTATTCCCTATATGAGGTGATTTGGGATTTTATTGTGTATTAATTTTTGCTCTGTAATAATAAATACATTCAGCTCTTTTTGTGGATCAATTTTAATAATTTATATTACTAGGATCCACTTGGATTACATAGCACGGATTTGTTACCTTTACTATATATATATATATATATATATATATATATATATATATATATATATATATATATATATATATATATATATATTGAGGTTAATTTTCATACAGCTATGCGACATTTTAATTATCAACTGGAAAATAGATTGAAACAAACTTGTGTATGTCTGTGCGTTTGCATGTGTGTTTATTAGGATAGGGCTATTTTAAACGTGTTGTAAATGGACTGCTAATAGTTTTGCTATAGAAATGAAGTTGAAATAATTTAGCTATATCGATGTATTGAAAATGAAGAAAATGTCAGGGATCGGGAATGAATGCCAGCATTACAGACAGAAAAGAATGTACTTTACACACAATTATTATATGCATGATATATATAATGTATATTTTGTAGAATTATATAAAGTTAAATGATAAGAAATAATATCTTAGGCAATGATATATAACCCCTTATAAAAAAAATGTATATCTGGAAAAAAAGAAGATTTTATTAGGCAAAAGTAAAACCGATCCAATCTACCGAGCAAAAAGAGAAAAAGAAACCCAATTGGTTTATTTACGTTTTTATTTATCCTCGTTCTCCCACGACGTAGTCAGTGATTTTAAATTGTCCTTATAAAGTCATTGGTTAAAGCGTCGATGCTGTCCGCCCGGCCAGAGCGACCAAGACGTCAGGACACTTAACGACAATATCATTGATAGGAAAAACAAAAAGGGCGTCGAGCAGTCTCCGGCAAATGCGGCGTAAATGTGGCGATCCAATCACATTCTCGTTGGCAAATCATCTTTTCTTATCTTCTCTTTGTGAAGAGCTCTTCATTAAGTAGCTCAACTTTACTAATTCGTGGAAGTGGATGCAAGAAGCTACAAGATTGCTGGTGTCATGCTGACTGCTTCTCTACATTAAATATTATATTTATATTAATATTTATAGTATGTATTAGTCTTATTGACACAAAAACGAGTGAGGGAGGGGCCATTCAGTGTCCCTCATTTTATAGCTTTCTAATGCACACATAATATATATATATATATATATATATAAATATATATATGTATATATATAAATATGTATATATATATATATGTATATATATATATATTATATATATATATATATATGTGTATGTGTGTGTATATATATATATATATATATATATGTGTGTATATATATATATATATATATATATATATATATATATATGAACATACATGTATTTCAGTAACCTATTTGTATGTTGGTATATATACAACTCACTTTCATTCTCTCTCTTTCTCTCTGTCTCGCTATCTCTCTTCATCTCTGACTCTGCCTCCTATCTGTCTCTCGATATATATATATATATATATATATATATATATATATTTGACAGATATGAATAAAAATAAGCAATTATATATGTATATTTACAAATATAGATATATGTATGCATCTCTCTCACGCTATGTATCTATCTATCTATCTATCTATCTATCTATCTACTACTCTCTCCCTTCCTACCTTTCTCCTCTTTCTCTCTTTCTCTCTCTCTATATATATATACATATATATACATATTTGACAGATATGAATAAAAATAACCAATGATATATATATATTTACAAATATAGATATATACATGCATCTCTCTCGCGCTATCTATCTATCTACCAGTCTCTCCCTTACTCTCCCTTACTCTCTCTCCCCCTCTCTCTCTCTACATATATATATATATATATATATATATATATATATATATATATATGTGTATGTTTGTATGTATGTATATAGAATAGAAACTAAATATATTTTATATGTATATAAATAGCGTGTATACAGAAGAAAATACTACCATTAATATTTTCTACAAAACTATTAGCAAGACAAATCTTCACTTAGAAACAACTCCAGTTGACGAAAACAAGAAAATTGAATTAAATATTTATTGGAATAAATTTAAAACCGCTAACCTCAAAAATAATAATTCACCTACAAGAACTAAATGACAGAGAACCAATATTATTTACGTAATTACATGTCCCTTAAGGAGCTGTGTTTCTGACCAATCGAAATTTGTAATTAATTATATTGGATATACTACAACATGTTTAACAAGGAGACTTACATCCCTCTGACCACAGCTCAATTAAGTCTCATTTAAATACACATGGAGACCTACCAAACTCTATCCGCTAAATACTTGTTGATAATACAAATGTACAAAAAGGTTAAAACTAATGGAAGCATTATTAATAAAAAAAGAAAACGCCAATAATATCAACTATGAACACGGCCACAATGTGCTGATCGTGTTCGGAATATAAAACATTCCTACAACTCTAGATACATAGATAAAACAATACATATATTCAGTTAAAAGTAAAATAAAATTCCTCCTTGATAAATGCTAAGAGTATAGCCGAAAGCGCTTAGAAAGCATTCGGACAATTTTTACATGATTTATGTCCTGAAAAAAAAAAATATAAACGAACACATGAGAAATTATGCAAATAGCTGAACCACGGCACCTTCTCGGTCGTTTTCATAAAAGAGGGATTGCTGCCCAAAATACACAAGATATCTATCTATCTGTTATGGGTCCTTACCTATAACTACAGAATGAACTCTTCCTAACACTAGGTATACTACGCCTCTCAAGAGAGAGAGAGAGAGAGAGAGAGAGAGAGAGAGAGAGAGAGAGAGAGAGAGAGAGAGAGAGAGAGGGAGAGACAGATAGATAGAGATAGATAGAGAGAGAGAGAGAGAGAGACGAATCGAGTCAAGCCGATAGTAGTTCACTCCAAACCAGACTGACAGTCATACTAACACCTTCCACATCTTGTATTATTATTCCGTGTAATATATCTTCGTTATTTTTACTCTTGTATTCGTGTTGTTCTTCTTTGGTCCTAACCTGGACCATAACACTATCTATCTACACACACACACACACACACACACACACACACACACACACACACACACACATATATATTCACATATGTAAAACTGTATATTATATATATATATATATGTACACATATATATGTATATGTGTGTGTGTGCCTGTGTATGTGTACACGCGTTTTCTATATGTTGATTTCTGTTGTATGTGCACTATTGACTAATTTGTTTATTAAGGCTTATCAACCTTCTGTGAAATATTTAAAGCCGAAATATATTTTGGATTGTAAGAATGTTTCTTTTTGTAAGTGAATATTGTATTAACAATTATTTTGAGATAAAAGTGATTTTTATAAAATATCTACTTTTTAACCCATAGGTGGAGAGAAGGATTCATATATGTCTCAGGGGTATCTGCGCGTAAGTAAATGTAACACACCTGACTGGTATTCGAACTTGGCTCTTTGATATCGCATTCCGAGTCGCTGTACATTACACCACAAGCACATGCGACATGTGCCTTTAAGTCCTATTGATAGAGATGGATAAAGTCGATGAGAACGTGTGCGTATGTGTGTGTCTGTGTGTGTGTGTGTGTGTGTGTGTCAGAGCGAGAGAGAGAGATGGGGAGAAGTGGGGGTAGAGCAGAAAACATTCGAGTAAAAAGAGAGAAAGAGCAAGAGAGAAAGAGATTAGGCAAAAATAAGTATGAAAGAAAAAAAGCGATATCTTGAACGTAACAGATCTGGAAAAAACATTGCGAGTCGAAGAAATTCCTATTCAATCACCCTGTCTGTTTGCTACATCACATTTGCAACCCTCGTTACGACAGACAAAATCGACGCCCAACTTCCTTGGCGAGAATAAAAACAAAAAAAACATCTTTTCCTTCCGATTCATCAATCACGTGAATTTACTGATTCGCCTATAATTTTTCCTGTAAGTTCACATGCTATATTTTAGGTTCGAAAGTTTCTTCAATTCATAATTTTTCAATTTCTTAGGTCTTGGACTCAGAACCTGCGTTTTGAATTTTTTCCGACACTTTCATGCATGGCCATGTTGACGATCTGCTGTAAAGATTCCGATTGGTTCTAAAGCTTATAATAAATGGAACTTACCATATTTCAATGACGACTCACTGGCGAACATGAAGCTTTTATTTAGATATCGATATAGATTTTTAGTCCAAAATTCCAAATTCTTCCAACAAGGAGTAAGAAAATTGATTTTACTGCGGGCGGTTTGATTACTTACCGGATAAATTGTTTTAACTTGAGTTACATGGAAAATATATTTTCGATTTCGACTCCAAAATACGACCATACTTCTCTAAAAATAAAAATATTCTTAATATTAAGAAGAATCATACAGCTCTGCCTTACCGGTCGACGACATTTTAAGTTTCATATACGCACCAAATGCCAAGTTCAAGAACTGTTTTATTACTACCAGCATTCACTGTGCTCAATTATATATATATATATATATATATATATATATATATATATATATATATATATATATATATATATATATCATGGATTTAATATATTTTATATACTTTATGAATTTAAGCGCAGTACTAAATTGGTAGCAAGGTCTCATCATTTACAGTAGAAATGACTAGATTTAATTGTAAGTTCTATGATAACAGTTTCTTCTATCGCACTTCTCGCTTGTGGAACTCACTTCTGGCTTCTTGCTTTCCATTCATTCAACTTAGATCTTCAAAAATTTTAATTCAATGCCAATCCTTATATTCTGTCTTCATTTTTATTCTTTTATTCTTCTCTCTCCTTAATAGTTTTTTTTTCTCATATTCTCTAACACTCAGTCATCCCTTATGTTTTAGTGGCTTTATTGCCCTGCTGAGGGATGAAATGATTATATATATATATATATATATATATATATATATATATATATATATATATATATATATATATATATATATATATATTCAATAAAGACTTTCCTTGCAGATTAACCACAGATACTCGATTGGATATAAATCAGGAGAGTTTTCGAGTCAGTTTTGCTCAATGGTAAGGCTTGCCATTGTGTTCGTGCAGCGTTAGAATTTTCGTACGCTTTCTTCGAGTAACGTCCATCGCAGACAATGGGTGTAGGGCAACTAATCGACAGTCGAGACAATAGTGTCTGGGCGTGATGAAAATCTGATGCAATCACGGATGACGCAATATTTTTCAAGGCCAAACAAATTTCATCATACATCCCGAAAACATGTTCATATTACTGCACACCACTGTAAATGACGTAATCTGAGGAAAAAAAAAATCTAAAACTGACTGTATGGTGAAAGAAATAAACTAAATAAACTAAAGGAGTTGTTTCAATTAATTTGAACAAGGGTGCATATATATATATATATATATATATATATATATATATATATATATATATATATATATACATGCACATTTCATTAAAAACGACGGTCAAGATATTATGTCCATGTTCAAAGTTAATATCATTAAGTGTTGGTTTGTTTGTTTTTATTAATAAGGCTTCCATTATTTATTTATTTTTTAATGAAATGTGCACATATATATATATATATATATATATATATATATATATATATATATATATATGCACATTTCATTAAAAAAACTGACAAGGTGCTTTTATTTAGTTTTTTATATAATTTCTCGTGCGATCTAATAATGTTTTTCTTTTCAGATGATAAATTATGTAAAAACTGTTTTAGATAACTGGGGGTTCCGTTGTACGAAATTCAAGATTTAAATTCTCCAAGAAGTTCTACCATAATCTTTACAAATTTAATTTCTCGAAATTTCGTAAAATTAAATAAGTCGATGGTAACAGATTTAATAAAATATTTTTTAACAAGATCTTTTAAAAAACATTTCGAAAATAATTTTATTAATTTGTGTATAAGTCCAGAAAGTTACATCAAAATCCGACAATCATTTGATTTTTGCAATGTGTTTCTCCATTATTTGAATTTTTCAATGAATTTTTCACCGCAAAAAAAGAGGCCAAAATTTGCTATCCTAATTTATAGCCTGCCGCTGACGTAAGAAAAAAGTTTTTTAACCAAATTTTAGAATGTTCTAAAAACGATTAAAAATATAATTAAATAATAAAGATTTTGGTGATAAAACTTTGTTTTTATGAAGTTTGGAGCATTCGTTAATAATAATATGTGGAAATAACGACTGTTTGCCTGATGAAGGTCGCGAGACGGGAAACACATGTAGCAAAAATATGGAAAATAAAGTATAATACATATTTAAAGAAAACAAATTATAACCAGAAACGTTTGCGGCACCCTGCTTCACTTCAATATATATATATATATATATATATATATATATATATATATATATATATATATATATATATATATATATATATATATATATATATATATATATACCCAAGTTTAGGATTGGTATATACGGAGTGAATTCTAATAACCAACAATTACTATTCTTTAAAGAGTGCTCAATACAGAGTAGAACACATATAATTATTTATTTGAATATTACAACATAGATATGTTATAAAATCACGACAAAAATAGTTTGTTTCAACACTTCTGGTGTCTTGTCAAGTGATGATATAGAATATAGAATAAATCTAAATGATTTATTCTATATTCTATATGATCACTTGACAAGACACCAGAAGTGTTGAAACAAAATGGCTATTTTTGTCGTGATTTTATAACATATTTATGTTGTAATATTCAAATAAATAATTATATATATATATATATATATATATATATATATATATATATATATATATATATATATATTACAATGAATCATTCATACAGAAAACAGATATAGAAGTTAATGATAAAATGGCGAGAATACATCTTCGCAAACAATTTACTAAGAGACATTAACCCCGAACCTGTAAATGAATGTTATGGTCCCTGTTTATAAATTTCAGTTGAATAAGGTCTTTTTTGATATATTTACGAGCTTTTATGTGTTCCTAAAGATATCATCAGGTAAGAAAATATTTGTTGTTTTATAATTGAAATTTACAACTGTTTACGAAAGATGTATTCTCGCCATTTTATCATTAACTTCTATATCTGTTTTCTGTATGAAAGATTCATTGTAATGTAAATTGAACTGCACCACATACTTGATATATATATATATATATATATATATATATATATATATATATATATATATATATATATATATATATATACGGGTCATAAGTATTTAAACAACCATTTTTTGAGAGTTAAAATCACGAACATGACTCAAGAGCGACACTTTATTGCAATCAACATCACGCGAAAGTGAGTCATGTTTGAGGTTTGTGAATGTTTCGCATTCACAGCCTACTTCTAGAAAATGTTTTCTTTTTTATTGGATTTTTTTGTTCAGGGTCGATGAAAAGTGACTGAAAAATAGAAACACAGATTGCGATGTAGAAAAGTTGCTAAACCTTTTTTTCTTTCTTAAATTTGAATTGCTTTCTCTACTCAAAATCATTCATGGCCGCTGTACTCTTTGGCAATAAAAAAAAACTTATGGCGTCATGCTCTTGTTTTTAATTCTCGGTTCTTCTACTTTTATGTGTCGTGTCCCTTCAGGACGTAGGCGATCATGGTCCTCCACATCTTCCTGTCTCTTGTAACTCTTAATAAATTTTGTCTTTTTGTTATTTCTCCCAAACCCTGTTCTACCTTCCATTTGCTCAAGTCCATCAAGTGCTGCTTTCCTCTGTCACTCTTGCTTTCAATATGCCCTGTGAGTATCGGATTTTCCAAGCCCTCCTTCCTCATTATGTGCCCCAGAAACTTAAACTGCCTCTTCCAGATGTTAAATATAAGTTTCTTTTCTTCTATTCTTTCCCAAACTCCGTCGTTGCTCACATGTTCAGGCCAAGTTATCGTCAGCATCTTCCGGTAGAACAACATTTCTTTTGTTTCAAGGCACCTCTACATCTTTGAGGAGATTGTCCAGCATTCGCCGTGATACAGGAGGACAGATAACACATAACAGTTCAGTACCATTTTCTTTGTTCCCAACTATATTTCTTGTCTCTTAATACTCTGCTTAGCTTTTGGAATGCATCTTTACCCATCCTAATACATTTTCGGATCTCAATGTCGCACTTTGTGTCCTCTGTTTGAACACTTCCCAGATATTTAATTATCTGTACCTGCTTGATTTTAGCATCCCCGACCTGTAATTTGCATTTCAGGCTCATCTTTTTATTGATGACAATGCATTCTGCCTCCTGGTAGTTTAGGCTTAGTCCATTCGTCTCGCTCTCCTTCGTTACCTTCTGTACGAGGTTTCGTCGTTTCCTTTCCGTGTCTACTATCAACACTGTTTCATCTGCATACCTTATGTTGTTAAGATTGTGGCCGCCAATAATGAATCCTGGTAGGACTTCTAATTCTCCCTGAACTGCATCCCCGGATAAATCCGGCGAGAAGACACATCCTTGTCTTACACCCCTTTCTATCTTTGTATATCTGCTGAACTCATTTTTTGTGCGTATGTAGGCAGTTTACCGCCAGTAGAGATTTTTGATTATTCTAATGTCTTTTCCTGAATATGTCAAGGTGGCTGAGCAGATCTTTGTGGTGTACTTTGTCGATTGCCTTTGCATCGTCTATAAAACGCAGCTACACATTCTTCTGCACTTGTATTGCTCTTTCTGATAACATTCTGAGCATGAATATCGCGTTCCTTGTTCTGGTGTCTTTGATATATATAAATATAGGGTGTCCATAAAGTTCGTGTCCACTTTAAACAATTTATAACTTTATTTGTATTTGCGATAGAAATAATCTGTAGAAAATATTATAATGTTTAATGTACCTAATTTTAAGTATAGCTAAAATAACTAATGTGATTTCAGGCGTTACTGTAAGTCAGTTGGCAAATG
>OZ038496.1:101644751-101679751 GCA_964036315.1 Acanthosepion esculentum
TAGCACGTAAGTGAATGTAATCGAATTACGTTTAACAACAGCGAAATCAACAAGAGCTCCTTTAAAATTTGTTCTGGCCCAGAAAAAGGCAAATACTGATTTCACTAAGAGACAATAAAGCATTCACATAAGTGAATATAGTAAATTGTCCTAGACAGAACACAAGGATAGGCTTGATTGTGCAGGAAAGGTGATTCACTGGGAACCATGCAAGTGTTAGAATTTTGACCATACAAATCAATGGGATATGCACAGATATATACATAGACATTTTAAATTAATGCAGTTACTGATATAACAGAAGTAGTCTGTATTTATTCAATCGAAGTTAGCTGAGGACATGGAAGGGTAAAAAAGGCAATATAGAGACCCACTGAAGACCACAATTATTTTGGAGTTTTTGAAATTCAGTTTGTCAGTGTGCTACCGGGGATGTAAAAGAGGATACATTTATAAAGCAATTGTCAAGTTTGATGAAAATTGGTTGAAAGTTCAACGAAAAATAAGGAAACCAGTAAAAATCGCCATTTTTCGCTATTTACACGGGTTTTCACTATATAGGTGGACTCAATTATCAAGTTAAATGATTGTTAAACAATCAAATTATTGTTGGCTATAATTGAGTAAAATTTGTATTAGATTGCTTGAAAATTGAGGGAGTTTTTAGTTCTAAATGTTTGTTAAAATCGATTTGTATTTTGTGTTGAAATTGTGTTTTTGTTTTTCGCTAAACGCAGTGGCGTAGAAATAAAAATGAGGTATCGTTGTGCTGTTCATGATGTAAGTAACCTACATACTGAGTTTGAACGAAATCGGAGGAAAAAAGTTGAATTTATCAATTTTTTTATCAGTTTTATCGATTATTGATTTAAAAAATATCGATGTTTTACGATAAGAACCTATCTCCTACATGTACAATGTATGTGCCAAGTTTGGATAAAATCAGTTGGATGGATCTCGAGTGAAAAGGTATCACACAGACAGACAGAAACCCTCTGTTATATATATATATATATATATATATATATATATATATATATATATATATATATATATTTGTGTATTTATGCAGCAATCCTTCTTTCATGCACATTTCATTAAAAACGACTGACAAGGTGCTTTTATTTAGTTTTTTATATAATTTCTCGTGCGATCTAATAAAGTTTTTCTTTTCAGAGGATAAATTATATAAAAACTGTCCGAATGTTCTTTTTATCCGAGTGCTTTCGGCTATACATTTAGCTATTTTCAAGGATTATATATATATATATATATATATATGAATTAAAGATCAAATGCATATCATATATGGATCGGAATCGGAGAGGATGATAAAATAAAAGAATAAGAAAAGTATATGAATCTAACATGTTTCACTTTAATTAAAGCTTCGTCAGAAAACTGTTTTCTGTTAATCACCGACGAAGCTTTAATAAAAGTGAAACATGTTAGATTCATATACTTTTCCGATTTGTTTTTTTATTGTTTCATATATATATATATATATATATATATATATATATATATATATATATATATATATTTAAAAAATGTTTCTTTCGCTACATAAGAGTTCTCATGTTTCAAAAACAGGAACCAAAATCTTCAATATAATTATTAAAATTAAATTGAAATAAAGTATCATGCCTTGCTTCATCCTCAAGCGAAATTTTTGGAATAACTAATCTTGAAGTTTACGCAACTTTATAAGCAGATTCATTCGTAGAATATTATATTGAAGTTTTTGGCTCCTGTTTTTGAAACATGAAAACTCTTACGTAGCGAAGGAACCATATTTTTTAAAATAATTATAATTTTAATGTAGACTCTACTTTTGTATTGAGCGCTGTGTTTTTAAAAATAAAAACAAAACTACTAAAGAACTTCGGATTATTTACTTAACGTGTTCTTTCCTATTTTTCTATATATTTGCACACACACACACACATATGTGTGTGTGTATTTATAAAGCATATTTTCATTTAAAAATGTTTTGTTAATTAACAAAAACATTGTGACTCCTTATTTTTATATTAATCCTTTTCAGTTGCCTAATTAGTTTCTTGAGATGAAATCCATCAAGAAAGGCGCCGTAGATATTTTTAACCCAAGTAATTCCGAGCTTTTCTAAGTTAATTTTCTAACAAACATACTATTGTAACTGCGATAAAATCAGCGTTCATTCATATACTAATGCCATTTAGTATTTCTATCAATTCCAGGTCATCTCCCTTATATTGAAACGCTTGTTCTGTAAAACAATTCCATCACTACAACGGATAAAAAAGTTTTTAAAAAGATCTAAAATAACTATAACAGACCAGGTTCGCGCGTGTTTAAAAATTACTATGACAAAGGAACGTAGATTTTATTACGGTTACAATACCATGTTCGTTTTTGTAACTTAACACTGAAGATGATCTTAGAAAAGGTCGAAAGTACTTGGATAAAAAAAAAACAAAAAAAAAAACAAACTACGGCACTTTCATTGATGGATTTTTTTCGCGACATCAAAAAGTTAATTAGACAACTGAAGGATCAATATAAAAATAATTAGGCACAATATGTCTATATTATTCGACAAGACGTTTAAAAATATAAAAATAAATTACACACAGACACACACACATACATATATATATATATATATATATATATATATATATATATATATATATATATAAACTAACCTGTCCGTTAGTCTCGAAAAGGACCTCCAATCGGTTGTAGACTGGGGCAGGAATTGGCTGGTTAACTTTAACGCCTCAAAAACAAAACTGCTCTCTATTACTCACCACAGGGTACTATCCCTGCCGCCCATTAGAAGGTCTGGTGCTCAACTCCACGAGAGCACCTCTTTGCAACTGCTTGGTCTCAAACTGTCCGCTGACCTGAGATGGAACAATTGCATTGAATCAATAACTTCATCTACTTGCAAGGAAAGTTGGTTCTCTATGTCTCGCCAGAAAGTTTTTCTCGCCCGAGTTCATCCTTTAAATCTATAACTCAACCGTTCGCCCTTCATGGAATACTGTTGTCATATATGGTCTGGTGCCCCCGGTGTTCGCCTTAAGGTCCTCGACACGATCCAGAGACGGATATGCAATGTGGTTGGTCCTGATCATCTCACAGTCATGCCGTCACCTCCCTCTGTCTTTTCTACAAATACTATCACAGTAATTGCTCCGACGAGCTACTTTTGCTAGTTCCCAGACTCCATGAATTTAAGCGTGCTAATAGGCTGGCATCTCGGTCCCACCCTTTCACTGTCGAAACGGTTAAATGTAGCCGTCTCTTCTACTCCAACAGCTTCATGTCTCGCACCTCCCGTCTGTGGAATTCCCTTCTTATTACTTTTTTCCTTGATAGCTATAATCTCCAACTATTCAAATGTAATGTCAATCGACATCTCCAGATGCCTTGACCTATTCCCTATCCTTCTCTTCATCCTTTCCCCCATCACGTCTTTTTACTCTCGTTATCACTCTGTAACCCCTTGCGTACTAGTGGTATCCGCCTTGGTTGGGGTGAAATGCTTAATATATATATATATGTATATATATATATATATATATATATATATATATATATATATATATATATATAAAATCTTTTTGATATGCTCGCTCAATACAAGGCCCAAGAGTCACTCAAGGTAGAAGGTTAATGTGTGATGATGTATAAGCAAAAGAAAAGGCAAGACCTGAATTTTATGGGTTTATGCAGGAAAGATGACGGTTAACCCAGCTCAAGATTGAGACGCTTGGTAAAGCATCCTGCCGGGAGATGGTTTCACAAACCAGAAAACCCTGGGAAAAATCTGGCCAAATGGAACTTACTCCTTACTAATGGAATACGAAAGAAATGAGGAAGACTCATCTTTGTTTATGTAGCATGGTGGGTCCTAGCTGCATAGGTCATTGCTGGCCGGAATAATCATGCACATCATAGAAATTGCGATAGAAATGTCATAAATGCTTGTCTTCACGGCATAGTAATAGCGATAGAAATGCCATAAATGCTTGTCTTCACGGCATAGTAATAGCGATAGAAATGCCATAAATGCTTGTCTTCACGGCATAGTAATAGCGATAGAAATGCCATAAATGCTTGTCTTCACGGCATAGTAATAGCGATAGAAATGCCATAAATGCTTGTCTTCACGGCATAGTAATAGCGATAGAAATGTCATAAATGCTTGTCTTCACGGCATAGTAATAGCGATAGAAATGTCATAAATGCTAGTCTTCACGACATAGAGATAGCGATAGAAATGTCATAAATGCTTGTCTTCACGCCATGGAGATAGCGATAGAAATGTCATAAATGCTTGTCTTCACGCCATAGAAATAGCGATCGAACAGCGGGAGGATCTCCACGTGTCGTTGATGATAAATGGGTTGTAGGGTGCAGAATAATTTATTATTCCGTCGGCGCTTTTTCTATCTATCGACACAGGCATGTGAGGACTGTGCAGATCCCCCACCAGATATGGTAGCTGTACTCCATTTTGGATTGGAGCTGGCTCTTGTAAAAATAGAGTATAGCAAACTGGGTTATTATATAAAAATAACTTGAAAAGAAATGTATTATTTCTTGTATCAGAATTAATATCCACATAGTATATTTTCATGTGCAGTAAACTACATATAGTGCACTATTTTCGTTTTAATTAATGCTTTTTTAAAAATCTTTTTTTATCTTTAATGGCTGAATGCTAGTGAAGTAAGCAATCTGTGTCATAAATTTCGGGGGCCCATAATGACGATATTCCTGTCACAGGCCAACATCGACCCTGAGACCTGGGAAACCGTTGCTGCAAATCGGCCTTCTTAGCATAGGACCATCCAAAGTGGGCATGGAGACTTTCGATTCCATCTGTCAGCATGTGACGTGCTGTCAGGTGGTCCCGACACGTCCAGCTGCATCCACCACCCACACTCCTCTGTGACTCCTGCTCACGACACTTCAGGAGTAGGCTGGGCATCCCCGCCACCAGAGTGAATAAGGAGAGAGAATGACGATCACGATGCTGACTATATATATGCCTCCGTCGGTCATCAAGTAAGGTAGGATCAATCCTGGGCAGGATAGTATGGAGGGTAAGATGTTGCCCACGTTGCTGATGGATCCAAAGTAACAGCATGTTCCATTACAGTCTGAAATCAGCGACGAACTGTCTTTTTAGCTGTATGGTATGTGCTACGTCAGGGCTTCATACAGTTTTGCATTCAGAGTTACTTTATCCTAGACCGGTTGCCATCCAAGGCTACAGAACCCAGTCCGTGCTGCTATTTACCCATACCGGGGGTGGGGAAGAGGATGCATACCTTTCCCAATGGTTTTAGCACGTAAGTGAATGTAATGGATCCGACTAGAATTCAAACTCAGCTCTCCAATTCCTCAATCCGAGCCGCTATCCACTACTCAATCGGGTGCCGACTATCGACTAGATTACGCAAAAACAATCGATAAGTTGCTAAGCAAGGTAATAAAGCGACTAAGACGCAATGGGTTACTGAGTGTGAGAGAATACAAGAAAAAGAAAACGTTAAGGAGAGAGAAGAATAAAAGAGGAATTAAGAAGGCAATTGACATGGGATTTAAAATGTTTAATATCAAAATTGACTGAGAAACAAGAACCTGGAAGAGAGTTCCACAAGCGAGAAGTGCGAGAGAAGAAACTGTTAGCATAGAACTGCTTGGAAACCTTGATCAGTAAATATATCAAGATAATTTTAACTTTTTTATTGCGAGCAAATCGCCTGCGTGCGGATAGAAAATGAATTGAGCAAGTACACAAAAACATAGAAAAGGGGCGTAAGGCAAGGATGCACCTTCTCACCGGATTAATTTAACTTTTACAATGAGACAATACTAATAGGTTTCATTACTGGCAGACATAATAGGACATAAAAATGGCAAAAGGATCATAACAAATAGTGGGAGAAACTCTAAGGGTCAAACAAGGCATATAGATGAAAAGAATGGGAAGTTCTGAAGAGATTTGGTTTCACACGTTTTGAAGGTTGACGCTATATAAAAGATGGCATTTTTTTACGTTTCGAATTTATTAGATGAATCCTTGCTACTGTTAATCTTTTTAATAATTTTTCTTTTCTTCGTATTTTTGTTGCTTTGTATAACGACGCTCATTTTCTTTGAAAGTTTTACGCTCTTTATGTAAGCGGGCGTCCTTATCCTAATCGGTAATGCTTATTTCCGGCACATGATTCTTAAACGATAGAAGATTGTAAAAACTACCTGAACGGGCAACAAAAATCTTATTATTTTTTACAACTCGTACAACAATAAATTTTGAGCATTGCAATAAAAACCAACAAATGTAACATCCAAAAAGAACGAGAAGTCATGATAGCTTAATTCCAAAACTTTGCATCTTTATGATCTGATGAAATGATCGAACTGGTTTCGACAGATTTTTCATAGTTTCTTACTTTTAAATCGATCCAATTAGAAAGTACTTATCGGAATTCAACGTCTGATAGTCAAAAGCTAATGAAATTCGAAGCTTAAAATTAGGAATAAAAACTAAACAAACAATATATTTTGTATAACTTGTAGTTATTTGACTTAATTTGAATATCGACTAGCTTTTCTAGTTTAATTGGAAAGGCGCCTTAAATATCAAACGGATTCCCTAGGACATTGGATGTTAATTCTCACAATATCGAAAGCAGGGCACAATAATGTGGTATAATGGTTAGCAAGCTTGTCCCGCTAGAACAGTTACGACTGAGTAGTGATTTCTATCCTCACTGGGTGAACCATACTTTCGGCCTTGTGCCATATCTAAGTTACGGTTAGAAAATCACCATACTGTTTTTATCTATGTTGTCTGCTTTACAGTCGTAGAAGATAAAAACAATCAAAAAGTCAATCTGTGTTGCTGACAACGGTTGAAGAATGTAAAATTGACCTGGACGTTGCGTGACAAAATTAAGATGATAAGAAAACCTGTCTGAATTAAATATCGACAGTTTTGACAAGTTCTAAGGCAACAAAATACAATTTTTTTTCCCTGCAGATTAAAATTTGATCTGACAATCGATGATGTATTTTCTTCATTTCACTCGATAAATATTCTTTTTTTTTAATTTGGGGCCTTACATAATTTAGGATATACAAATAAAATACGGAAATAGCATTAGGCTTAACTATTCATTTATTTTGTAATTACGGGTTTTTAATTTAATTTTGAGAGAGATTTGAAAGGATATAATAAAATGTTTATTGAAAAACAATCATGTCTCGATCAGTATGACTCAAATTAAGTATGGCTTCGATTTAGTTATCATGCTGTTGCTAAACAAAAAACGCTGAATAAAACCTTAATTCTTACGTGTTTGATTCTCTAAATCGATGTACTAAGAAGAGAGTTTGTAAATTAAATTAATGCGTGAAGCAAGAGATAAAAAGGCATTTTATAAATTTGAGAAGCAATGCCTCATCTCGACATTGTGTTTCAATTTCTTTCTTTCTCTCTTTGTCCTTATACCTTATTTAGAACTGTCTTTTCTTCTCCCTTTCTCTGTATTCTCAGACCTTCTTTTAAAACTATGCTTTCTCCACACTCTTTCTTTCTTTCTTTCAGGCATATTCTCTTTATTTTTCACTCCTGTCTTTCCTCTTTTTCATCCTTCTTCATCATTATCCTCCTCTTTTTTTTACCCACACAATAACTACGACTAACCTGATTACAACGTCCAGTGACCAGCAAAACTAATTTCTTTCTTTCTTTTTTCTTTCTTTCTTTCTTTCTTTCTTTCTTTCTTTCATTTTTTCTTTTTTCTTTCTTTCTTTCTTTCTTTCTTTTTTCTTTCTTTCTTTTTTCTTTATTTCTTTCTTTCATTTTTCTTTCTTTCTTTTTTCTTTATTTCTTTCTTTTTTCTTTCTTTCTTTTTTCTTTCTTTCTTTCTTTCTTTTTTTCTTTCTTTCTTCTTTCTTTCTTTCTTTCTTTCTTTCATTTTTCTTTCTTTTTTCTCTCTTTTTTCTTTCTTTCTTTCTTTCTTTCTTTTTTTCTTTCTTTCTTTTTTCTTTCTTTCTTTTTTCTTTATTTCTTTCTTTCTTTCTTTTTTTCTTTCTTTCTTTCTTTCTTTCTTTTTTCTTCCTTTTTTCTTTCTTTCTGTCTTTTTTCTTTCTTTCTTTCTTTCTTTTTTTCTTTCTTTCTTTCTTTCATTTTTCTTTCTTTCTTTTTTCTTTCTTTCTTTCTTTCATTTTTCTTTCTTTCTTTTTTCTTTATTTCTTTCTTTTTTCTTTCTTTCTTTTTTCTTTCTTTCTTTCTTTCTTTCTTTTTTTCTTTCTTTCTTCTTTCTTTCTTTCTTTCTTTCTTTCATTTTTCTTTCTTTTTTCTTTCTTTTTTCTTTCTTTCTTTCTTTCTTTCTTTTTTTCTTTCTTTCTTTTTTCTTTCTTTCTTTTTTCTTTATTTCTTTCTTTCTTTCTTTTTTTCTTTCTTTCTTTCTTTCTTTCTTTCTTTTTTCTTCCTTTTTTCTTTCTTTCTTTCTTTTTTCTTTCTTTCTTTCTTTCTTTTTTTCTTTCTTTCTTTCTTTCATTTTTCTTTCTTTCTTTTTTCTTTCTTTCTTTTTTCTTTCTTTTTTCTTTCTTTCTTTCTTTCTTTTTTCTTTCTTTTTTCTTTCTTTCTTTCTTTCTTTCTTTCTTTCTTTTTTCTTTCTTTGCCCTAATACCTTCTTTAACACTGTTTTTGTTATGTTTTGCATATCTCTCAGCGTAGTAATAGTCGTAGTACAGTTCTCCGTGTCCTGAATAGCAACCGGGATTGTTAGGCATAGCCCCCATGTTCTCCAGTTGTTCTCTATTTATATTTGTCTATGTAATTTTCATACGATACTACATCTTCCTGAATCGGAGAGGTCGTATACCCTTGTTTTTTCTTTTACTATTCCTGATTATTTTCGTATTATGTTGTCCTTACACTTGTCTTTCTTGTTTTCTCTTTAATGGTGATCTCAGTCTCTCTTCATTTTCTTCTCCATACTCATTCATCTTTTCATTCTCACTTTCTTCCATTTCCTGCTCTGTTTCACTTTTGTGACATTCTGTTTCTTCTTGTTCTTGATCTTCCATTTCTACGTCATCCATTTTGTTTCTGTTTCTGAACTGATCTGCATGTGCCCGTATATGTTGTCTCTTTTTCTCAAGTACACTCGTTTTGTTTCAGGATATTTACTTCTGGATTAGCCTCTTTATTCTTTTTATACCAAACTTTTCTTTTATTGCAAAGGACATAGTTATAGGGACTCTGATTTGTCTGCCCATTAATACCAAAGGGCTCAGTTTTCTTCCTGCATGTGGAATGGATCTGTAACTGAGGAGCATTTTTGGTAAATACGCTTCTATGCTTTCATTAAGTGGTGAGAATGATTTTAATTCCATTTTTACCGCTTTTACCATTCTTTCTGCAATGTCATAAGATTGTGGGTGATTCGGTGGGGTGTCTTGTATGGCATGCATCCAATCTGTTTTAATCACGCACATAAGTTCTCATCACAAAATTTGTGTGCCTTGTCAGTGACTATTATCTGGGGTACTCCATTCCTTGAGAATATCGTTCTTAGTACTTGCTTTATTGTGGTGGCTTTTCTGTCTTTTACTCTGACAACCTCTGACCATCCTGAATATGAGTCCACGAATACTAAGAACAATCCCCTATCTTTGATATGTGCGTGATCCATGTGGACCCTAACTCATGACTCTGCTTGGGCCATGAGTGAATTTTGGCTTCCTCGAAGTTTTCTTCTTTTTTTTTTTTTTTTTTTTTTTTTTTTTTTACTTCCGCACATCTTGGGCATCTCTTAACGTATTCATCTACATCTTTTGAATATCCTGGCCACCAGGCTTGTAACTTTAGTCTTCTTTGTGTTGCTGTTATGCCACAATGCACGTCATCATGAACCCCTTTTAATATGTCCCCTATTAGTATGTGTGGAGCTGTTATTATATCCCCATTGCATATTATGCCATTTTCTATGGTTAGTTTGTGCTTCGTTTCTTTAAAGGGTCGCTCTGCCATCGAACAATTGCTCCATATATTATTTTTATTCTCTCTGCTATTCTGCTTAATATTGGGTCTTCCTTTGTTTCTGTTTTGAGTCTATTTAGAGGAAAAACGTCCGTTTCTACCCAGTGTATGATTTTATCTTCAGTTTTTTCCTGTTTTTCTTCTGTTTCATTCTTGAACTGCAATCTTGATAAAGCGGCTACGTGAGGGATAGTGTTCCCTTTTACTTATACTATGTCAAAATCGAATGCCACGAATTTTATCGCCCATTTAAAAATTCTTGACAATGTGACTTTTGGCAATTCTTTTCTAGGGTTAAATATGAATTTTAATGGTTTGTGGTTCGATTTTAATAAGAAATTTTTTATTATCAAAAAGTTTTGTGTCCTTTCCATGCGTCATACACTTGCTAGTGCTTCTTTTTCAATATTCAAGTAGTTAGTTACTGTTGACGTTAACTCGCTTGATATGTACATGATTGTGTGTTCTTCTTGTGAGAGAAAAGCAGCAATCGTCTTTTCACTCGCGTCTGTGCTTAGCGTTGCTTCATTTTGTGGATTCAAATCTTTTATTATTGGTTTGTTTCTTAGTATTTTCTTTAGTGTTTCAAAAGCGATAGCTTGCATATGTATCCAGTTAAATTCATTGGTTTTTTTTTGCGTAATTTTGCAAATGGATCTATTATGTCGCTGTATTTTGGTATGTATTTTACTATAAAAAATTATTAACCCCACCAAAAAGTTCTAATTCTTTTTTATTTGTTGCAGCAGCTATTTCTGCTATTTTCTTTGTTTGTCTATTATCGGGCGATATGCCTTCTTTTGATATTTGATATCCTAAATATGATATCTTCTTACCGTCAAAATTACACTTGTCTTTGTTTACAGTCATGCCTGCCTTTTTTAATCTCACTAAAATTTGTTTTGTTTTATATTTTCATTCTTCTTTATTTCTTGCCCCCCCTATGCATATATCGTCCTGTTATATTATATTTATTATTTTTCCTAATAAGACTCATTCAATTGCTTTTTGAAAAATATGACTCGAAGTCTTTACCCCAAACGGTAAACGTGTCCATCTTAGTAAGCCTATAAAGGTGTTTATCGTGATGATTGCCTTGAATTTCTGGTCAATTTCTAATTGGTTGTATGCCTTGAGATCAATTTTTCCAAAGTGTTCCAATTTTTGCTAACTTGTGGCTCGCAGTTTCGATATTTGGAAAAGGAAAAGAGTCCGAACATATCTGGTGATTTACCCCTATCTTGTAATCATCATAAATCATTAAATCTCCGTCAGGTTTCTTTATCGCGATTATCGGTGATGCCCAATTGCCACCACTCTGAGTCTCTCTTTCTAGTATGCCTTGTATCATTTTGTTTAATTTGGCTACTACCAATGGTAGGATATGAATTGGAACTTTTCTTGACTCTATAGATTTTGGGTGATAATTTTCTTGTAGTTGAATATTTGCTTTATATCCTTTCAATAATCCTATTTCATTTTCTTGTGATTCCATTAAATTGGTTAGTCTCACTGTATCTACTTTTAATACATCGGTTCCTCGTAATCCGTGATCTTTTTCGCATTCCACAACTGTAGTGAGAATTATTTGAAAACGCTTGCTGGTTTCAAAATTGCCTTGAAATGTATCCATTATTTTTATAGTCGTTGCATCAAATTGCTTCAATTGAATGTTGCTTTTTTAATTTAAGGTGTCCTAATTTTAACCAGAAATTGTTTGGTATCAACGTGACTTCACTGCATGTATCCACTTGCATGTTAAATATTTGGCCATTTATCCTCATTTTTTTCTCTACTTCTTTTTTGTGCATTCATTCTAAATGTTTCAGCTTTTTTTTTCGGAGGGGGTTTGTACCGTTTGTACTCTTTCTATTTTCTTTTCGTATTTCCATTCTGAAAATGATCTCTCTTTTTTTTGCAATTTGAGCATATTTTTCCTAGAGCTGGACATTTGTACTTGTGACTCTCTTGATTTTTCCCACAATATCTACATTTAATTATGGATTTAGTCGTCATGTACGTCTCGAATTCTTCTTTTGGTTTATTAAATTCTGTAATCAACAACTTGTAAAAACTCGACACTAGCTTCCAAACTCATGCTACTACTCTATAGACATTCTAGTATTTTTCCTTTGTGTCTTTGGTTTTTCAAGCCTTCAATTATTTTGAGAAGGATTAATTCATCCTCTATAGTCATTTTTTGTGATTCCAATTTTTCAAGTTCACAATATTTAGCTCGTACTTTCAATCTATGTAAGTATTGTATAATGGACTCATTGGGTTCTTGTCCTGTCTCTAGAAACTTGGTTCTTTCGGCGATGATCAATCTTTTCTTTGGTCTTATGTTCTTCTTTTATAATTTTAGTAATTTCTTCAAATGCCATTTCTTCTAATTCGATCGGGTAACACATTGTTGAAATGTTCTTCACAGCTTCCCACCCAGTGGTAACAAGAGATAAATCCGTTATATCGTCGGTCTTTGTTTTTTTACTTTTGGAAATGCAGCAAAAGTTCTTATCCATGTTTCTATGTATTCTGAGTTGTCCAGCAAATTTAATGATCCTATTGGCGACGCCATTGTTATGTTTTGCATATATCTCGTGTCCTGAATAGCAAACGGGCTTGTTAGGCCTTTCCCTATGGTCGCCAGCTGTTCTCTATTTATACTTGTCTATCTAATTTGCATACGATACTACAGTTTTTTCTTCCTTTTTTCTTTCTCCTTATATCTTCTTTAAAACTGCTTTCTCCACACTCTTTCTTTGATTCTTTCTACATTCATTACTTGCTCTCTGACATGTGTGTGTGTGTGTGTGTGTGTGTGTGTATGTGTGTGTATATGTGTGTCTAAAATGGATATAGTATCCTGAAGAATTTTAAAGAAATTTGACAAATGAAAAACGTTTCATAGAAACTAGATTTGATTACGCGTTTCGCCTGTCTAGGCTTCATCAGATCCAAAAACGAAATATATATATAAAAATTAATATATATATATATATATATATATATATATATATATATATATATATGTATATATATATATATATATATATATATATGTATGTGTGTATGCTTTAATAATTAATCGTAGTATTTTTCCCTGAGGTGGCGTTTTTCGTGATTAAAGAAGAAAGAATTTAGTAACTTTTTTAAAAAACAGTTAATATTTATTCTGCATCATTTCTTTATGATTCTTAGTAAAAGTTGTGAATAAATTTTCCCCAACTATTTTGTATCTAATTAAAGGTAAATTCTCATTTTGTATTTATCTCACGAGAAACACCAGTCTAGGAATATATATATATATATATATATATATATATATATATATATATATATATATATATATATATATATATATATATATATTGGTTCTAGGAGGCACAGTGGAGTCATGGATATCGGGTTTCTATTTGGTTGTGTGCTGCCTTGAGATCAATTTTTGCAAAGTGTTCCATTTTTGCTAACTCGTAGCTCGCAGTTTCAATATTTGGAAAAGGAAAAGAGTCCGAACATATCTGGTGATTTACCCCTATCTTATAATCACCACAAATCCTTAAATCTCAGGTTTCTTTATCGCGATTATCTAAACAGACTGTCGCCTCTAAGTGTAGACTTCTATGTTCACTTTTATATTTACACACGCTCTATCTCTGATATTGAGCACTTTATCCCATGAATATAGCACACTTTAAGACTATATTTCTTCACACACACACACACACACACACACATATATATATATATATATATATATATATTTGTGTATTTAGGCAGCAATCCTTCTTTCATGCACATTTCATTAAAAACGACTGACAAGGTGCTTTTATTTAGTTTTTTATATAATTTCTCGTGCGATCTAATAATGTTTTTCGTTTCAGATGATAAATTATATAAAAACTGTCCGAATGTTCTTTTTATCCGAGTGCTTTCGGCTATACATTTCTGTTTCATGCTAGTGCAATCGTCAGGCAACTCTTGCCTGACGATTGCACTAGCATGAAATAGACTGTCACCTCTAAGTGTTGACTTCTATGTTCACTTTTATATATATATATATATATATATATATATATATATATATATATATATATATAAATGTAGGTATGTATGTATATTGTGAGACTTGTAGCTTTTCATATTTAGCCAGTCGTTTCCAAAATTCTAGCCCCTCCTCAGAGATATACATTCACAGATGCACACGCATGCGCAGTAGACTCCCTCACATACATAAACGCAATACACACATAAGCGTACACGCAGAAAGTACAAGAACACACACAGATATACGCACATGAAACGGAGAGGAACAGAAAGTCATTTTTGGGCACGGAATATCAAGGGACTATAAAACGGTTTTGGAAGTTTATTTTTTTTACATAATTCACATCTTTTTGTCGACTTGGAAAATCTATCTATTCAGTCTGATTGAAATATTATTTTCTTTCTAAATATGTTACGTAGAATACGAAGGATATGAAAAAAAAGGAAGAAGAGAAAACTGAAGAACGTAGACGAATAAAATCAGGTTGAAGAATAAAGGAAGGCAATGAAAAGATAGCAAAAAAGATTTAGATTTCTAAATGGGTAATTTTTTACTTTTAATTTTAATTTCAAATTTTATCATATAATTTAATACTTATTAGTTAGGACATATTCTATTTTACTAGAACCCCAACTTTAAAGCTTTTAATATCTATGATAACCTTGCTTCGTTGTCAAATTTTTCGAATTCTCATATACTTGTATTTTGATTGGTCATTCTAGCTTATGTAACAGCGTTTACCCCTAGCGAAGGATCGTTAATTAATTTGAAACTTTTAAACCATTTATTCTACATTCAACTTCATCACTTGATAAGACACCAGAAGTATTGAAACAAAATGGCTATTTTTGTAGTGATTTTATAATATATTTATGTTATAATATTTAAATAAATAATTATATATATATATATATATATATATATATATATATATATATATATATATATATATATATATATAATTATTTATTTAAATATTATAACATAAATATGTTATAAAATCAAGTTATATTTTATAATAAGTTATTATTTTATAACATATTTATGTTATAATATTTAAATAAATAATTATATATATATATATATATATAATTATTTATTTAAATATTATAACATAAATATGTTATAAAATCACTACAAAAATAGCCATTATATATATATATTTATAAAAGTGAACATTGAAGTCAACATTCAGAGGCGACAGGCTGTTTCATGCGGCCTTACGATTTCCTCCAACATTAAACAGCCTGTCGCCTCTGAGTGTTGACTTCAATGTCCACTTTTATATTTATATTTACATACGCTCTTTCTCTGATATCGAGCACTTTATCCCATAAATATAGCACACCTTAAAACTATCTATCTATCTATCTATCTATCTATCTATCTATATATATATATATATATATATATATATATATATATATATACACCCCTGTTAATAATTAACGCTACCACCTAATAATAGTAAAAATCATTTGTCCAATTACATTTAACCAATACAATAAACTCATTACTTATTAATTAATCATGTAGCAATTGTATGCATCATATTATAATGACACTTCTAGAAATTTCTAGGCACTCTTTACAGAATGCCAAAAACACGAGATCTGGCTGTAGCTGAAAGAAGCGCAATTTATGCGCCATAATATGAAGGTGTTTCTCTTACTGATGATGCAAAGTGATATAATATTGCCCAATCATCTGTTGCCGGCATAAACTCCAAATTTAAAGAAACTGGTGTCCTTTCTAATCTTTCAAGAAGTTTTCGTAGTCATAGCACTACTGCCTGTTAGCATCGTCGTTTATATATGCTGCAGCGTGTCCAACCAACTTCTTGTTCTCGAGCAATTACTCAACAATTTAATATGGAACCAGACACTAATATTTCTGTAAGTACTACACACAGTCGTATGATGTCATTTGGATTGCGTAGTAGAGTTGCCAAGAAGACACCAATGGCTTCAGTATTCAATAAGAAAAAAAGACTAACTTGGTTTAGAGAACATAGCATCTGGACTGTCGACCAATGGAGTAATGTGTTCTCCACTGATAAAGTGCTTATACACTAAGTTCAAACAAAGCAACGTCGATATGTCCGTTGCTATAAAAAGAGAGGTGTTTCAACCAAGGATGACTAAACCAATGATTCACAGTGGAAGAGGCAAGATAATGTATTACGGTTGTTTCCATGGAGACGACATTGGTTAACTTGTTGAAATTCTTCATCGCCTGTATTCTGCTGGATACATTCAACTATTGCAGAACAGTCTTAATGTCACTGATCTTGTTCAGTTTAATCACATTCTACAGCAAGATAATGCCCCAATCCATAAAGTTAAGGTAGTAATGGCTTGGTATAAGCAATAAGGATACACAGTTATGCCGTGACCCCGACAATCACCTGATGCAAACTCAAATGAACATAGGTTTGGGCTATATTGAACGAAAGATTGGACGAAATGAAAATAATTTCAAAAGCAATACTCCAAGAGGTGTGGCATGAGATGACAGCCAATTATCTCAACCAATTAATTGAATCAATGTCTGCCAGAATGGCTGCAACTATTGCAAATCGGGCTGGAATGACGCATTAAGAACATGTTCTTAGATTTTATGAATCCTTTGTATACTATTCAAATATATTGTTTGTTGCTACAGAAATTTGAATTTCTTATGATTAAGTGGTAACGTTAATTATTGGCAGGGGTGTATATATGCATCTCTCTCTCTATATATATATATGTTTATATTCATATATATTGTACCCTTAACAATATTAACTACGAACAAAGCCACAACGTGCTAACCGTATTGGGAAATTAAAACACAACTACTACACACTAAGACATATACATAATGCACACACTCAATTAAGCTGAAAAATCAAATCATCCTTGATAATGGCTAAAGGTATAGCCGAAAGCGCTCGTAAAAATAAAACATTTGGACAGTTCTTACACACCCTTTGTCCAGCAAAGAAAGCTCTTGTTCGTACACAAGAAAAATTAAATAAAAAACTTAACCGTAGTACCTTGTTTGTCGTTTTTAATGAAACTTGCATATATATCTGTATACATATTTATACATTCATATATATGTATATTTATTTGTATACATTCATATACCTATTTATATATGTTTTAAGACATTTGTGTGTTTATACATTCTTTTTATACATACAAATATTTAAGTAAATGCTCTGTTTTATAATATAGAGTATTAAACAACATTTACCGGCCTGAATGTCCGAGAAATATCCATAGAAAATTTTCCTCCTCCGACAGGAATCGAACCTGTATCCTATACGTAACCGTCATATAGCCTGACCTGCCTTAACCGTTTCGGCCACAGAGGAGCGTTCGGTTAGCAAGGTCGATTTTACTGTCTTTAAACTTTTATCTTCCATGAATCTCTCAGGTATATTCATAACTGCTCATGGCGTATCAAATGTAAACAAATGACGTCACACATTGTGAAATGGACAAAGTCCGACAATTATTTTATGACATTTTTATGTTTATACATTCTTTTTATAGATACAAATATTTAAGTAAATGCTCTGTTTTATAATATAGAGTATTAAACAACATTTACCGGCCTGAATGTCCGAGAAATATCCATAGAAAATTTTCCTCCTCCGACAGGAATCGAACCTGTATCCTATACGTAACCGTCATATAGCCTGACCTGCCTTAACCGTTTCGGCCACAGAGGAGCGTTCGGTTAGCAAGGTCGATTTTACTGTCTTTAAACTTTTATCTTCCATGAATCTCTCAGGTATATTCATAACTGCTCATGGCGTATCAAATGTAAACAAATGACGTCACACATTGTGAAATGGACAAAGTCCGACAATTATTTTATGACATTTTTATGTTTATACATTCTTTTTATAGATACAAATATTTAAGTAAATGCTCTGTTTTATAATATAGAGTATTAAACAACATTTACCGGCCTGAATGTCCGAGAAATATCCATAGAAAATTTTCCTCCTCCGACAGGAATCGAACCTGTATCCTATACGTAACCGTCATATAGCCTGACCTGCCTTAACCGTTTCGGTCACAGAGGAGCGTTCGGTTAGCAAGGTCGATTTTACTGTCTTTAAACTTTTATCTTCCATGAATCTCTCAGGTATATTCATAACTGCTCATGGCGTATCAAATGTAAACAAATGACGTCACACATTGTGAAATGGACAAAGTCCGACAATTATTTTATGACATTTTTATGTTTATACATTCTTTTTATAGATACAAATATTTAAGTAAATGCTCTGTTTTATAATAAACAGTATTAAACAACATTTACCGGCCTGAATGTTCGAGAAATTTTCATAGAATTTCTGTCGGAGGACGAATATTTTATATGAAAATTTCTGACATTCAGGTCGGTAAATGTTATTTAATACTTCAGGAGAGTCTGGTGGTGGTATGACCAACACAGAATTTTGTTTGAAGTTGTAATTTCCTATTAGACATAAGACTTTGTATCTTACGTCATTTTTGCTTTCAAAATAAAAGAATTAGGAATAAGAGAAATAATATGAAAATAGCAATAAGAAAGAAAGAAAAGAGGAAAGAAATAAAGAAAGAAACGAAGAAGGAAAGAAAGGAAGAAAGAAAGAAGAAAAGAACCAAAAAAGAATAGTGAAAAGCACAATGATGGAAACAAAGAAAAGAAAGAATGAAAGAGCAGCAAATATAAGAGGAAAAAGAAAAGAAATGGATAAAGACAGAGAAAAGAGAGAAGGGGAGGCTTTAAATAGAGAAAATATGGACAAAAAAACAAAAGTAAACCAAAAAAGAAGAGTCAGAAGAAAATAAAGACAAAGAAAGAAAGAAAGAAAGAAAGAAAGAAAGAAAAAAAAGAAAAAATAGAGTAAGAACGAAAAGAGAAAGAAGAAAAAGATTTTGGCGAAAATAGAGAGGATAATGAAATGAATAGAAATTCCATAAAAGCGGAAAAGAAAAGACAGAGAAAATGAAAAAATCAAAGACGAACATCGACAGGAAAAGAGAAGATAAATAAAAAGAAGAGAAAATGTTATCAGTGAAAAGAGACTGAGAGCAATAAACAATGGCAGAGAAAAGAAAAGAAACAAAACGAAGAAGAAGAGAGCGAAAGAGAAAATACCTAAAGAGAAGAAATTTGTTGGTAGTGAAATGAGGCTGAGAGTCATAAAAATAAATAATATCTGAAATATAGAAGAACTGGGCTGGTGCCAGACAATGGTTCTCTTGTGGAAATAGTTCTCGAGTCTATGGTCTTCTGGTGTGCAAATTGTAAGCCTATAAATAGAGAACTTCTTTTGCAGCAGGTGCCCACGACCCTTCAGAGTTGAACTGCAATCTTCCAGCAGTCGTCTTCTTTCTTTCTCTCTTGCCGGGTGTAAATGGCAACAATAATGTCTTTTGGGCCTCGTCAAATCACTTCGTTCCGCTACATTGGCTCGGCCTAAAATGTTTATCTTTCATTACATCTTCGGGGTCTTCTTTATTTACGGGATTTACTTTTTGACAGTTTTTTTCCTTCGCACTAAATGTTTTGTTTCAATGGTTTTGTTTTATCTAGTTTCATGCTTTTCATTGTAATAATTCTTGTTCAGTTTGAAATTCGGTCGGTTGTTGTCTCAGGCTGAAATATGTATGACTATATATATATATATATATATATATACACGCACACACGAACGAGGTTATAATAGGTATGACTATATATATATATATATATATATATATATATATATATATACGCACACAGGAACGAACGCACATACACACACAAACACACACACACACACACACACACATATATATATATATATATATGAAGTTATATATCCATTTGTAAATGTTTGTATAAGGACATTTATTCAATTTCATGATTTCTGTTAACACACACACATGTATCTATATATATATATATATATATATGTATGTATGTGTGTGTGTGTGTGTGTGTGTGTGTGTGTGTGTGTGTGTGTGTGGGTGTGTGTGTGTGTGTGTGTGTGTTTCTATGTATAGAGGGAAGAGATTATGTTGTGCCAGCGGGAGAAAAGTATATATATTAAAAAAAGAGAGAAACCGCAAACGTTTTTGGTTGTAATGTGGATTTTTAAAATATATATATATATATATATATATATATATATATATATATATATATATATTATGCTTTATTTTTCATAATTTTGCTACAGGGGTTCCCGGTCTTGCGACCTTCATCAGAGAGTGGCTATTTCGACATATTGTTAAAAGGAATTAATTTTTCTTATATTTTTCGATTTTAAATATTCTTGATGTTAAACATTCTCCTTTTTGTGTTTTAGTGACCCAAATGTCTTCCTTGAACTGGCAGTGAGAAAGTTCTTCTGCGTGAATGGTAATAAAACAATTAAGATTGGTCCGAGAAAGGGCGAGGAAAGATATCTGTATTCTTATCTTTTAATGACCCCTGTATGTTCTCAGATCTACTTCCATTTTTTTGTATTGCGCGTGTTTTTGTCAGCATGCGTATGTATACGTATATTCCCTTTTCCATATATAGATATTGTCTTTATTATGTCTATTTATGTTTATTTTAATCCTCTCAAATCGAACCCGAATCGCTTCAATACAACGCGAACGTCATACCAACTGTACCACGGGACTCTGTGACGAGGAAGACATAAACTAGACTCGGTAGTGGATGTGCACTGCTTATGAGTCCCAAATATAGGACGAAACAGCCGTCCGTTCTGTTGAGGATTCTAAGCTCGACGAATTACTACAAAATTAGCCTAATTCCCCAAATCAATATATATATATATATATATATATATATATATATATATATATATATATATACTTTAAAAATCAGGAGGACAGTTGAATCCGCTACCTTGGTTCCAACCTTATAGGGATTTCAACCTAACGCTTTATCATTTTAAAAATAAAATCTACTAAAGAAGGCTATATTATTACTTTCAAATGGAAATAATTGAAATTAATAATGTAGCGTTCTTTAGTTTTGTTTTTTAAAATAAAAAATCGTTAGGTGGTCATTTGATAAAAATCGCCTGAGGAGACCGTAAGATTGAAACAAAGGTCGTGGATTCAACTGATCTCCTGATTTCTAAAGTTAAAAACTCTACATGTTACTTTTATTTTTATTTTTTCATAGGTGTATCGAGCACTTTTTAATACCACTGTTTCCTGGTCTGATTCAACTCTAACCATTAGCCCTTGATATATATATATATATATATATATATATATATATATATATATATATATATATATATATATATATATATATATATATATATATTCGGCAGCATATTTTAATTAAATAATTTAGAGATGTTCTCTTTACTTATTCTCGACAGGATCCTTTCATATTCGCGAATAACATTCTTTGTGCGGTTATTAAAAGATGAGAGGGAAATGTGTACAATAGATAGTCTTTAAATGTTAGCGCTTGTCATTAATAGTTTTTCCTATATCTATCATCTACACAAGTTCGGAATTTTTCCACAGCATACCTTGTTACCTCCCCTTAAACGGTGTTTGTCAACCAACCAAATCACAACGTTTGTGACTCCACATATATAAATGGTAATCTTCGGATGACCACAACAATTTTTTTCCTTCACAAACATGAAAACCCTAAATACTTACTTTATAATTAACAATACCCTGATGTTGACATTATACTATGTCGAAAGTACTCGGAAATAAATACAATACGAGATAACACGGTGCTTTCCTCTCGTCTTTTAATAACCGCACAAAACAGGTTATTCGCGAATAATATGATCCTATCGAGAATAAGTAGACAGAGCGTGTTTAAATTATTTAAGGAAACCTGTCTTTATATATATATATATATATATATATATATATATATATATATATTACAACGAATCATTCATTCAAAAAGTAGATTAGTAAAGTTAATGATATAAAATGGCGAAATCCCTTCGCTAACAACATTTTGAAGGTGCATTAACCTACAAATCACTCGATGAATGTTATGTTCCTTGTTTTTAAAAATTATAAACTGTATAATGTATTTCTTTAATACGCAAGTACTTTCAACTGTACATTCAGTCATCTTCAGGCATGGAAATTATTTTGTTTTTGGTAAAATTCAGGTAGCATCCGAGACGAAAAAATTAAATGCGAATCAAAATATGTTTTTCTTTTGTACACGTGTACGCGTGTGCGTGTATATATAAGTGTGTGTGTATCATGTGCTTATATATGTGCGTATGTATGCATATGATTATTAATGTATATTTATGTGTATGTATGCGTGTTTGTATATATGAGCGTGTTTGTGCATGTTTGCATATGCCTGCATGTGTGTGTGTGTGCATATATACGTATGTCTGTGCGCGTATATGTGTGGATAGATGTGAGTAGTTATGTCTATAGAGTTTTTCCTAAAATGACAACCCAAGGGAAAAAGTTCAAAAACGTAATTATGTTGTCCAATCGCAATCCCCGAAATCTTACATAAAAAAAGTTGTTCGGGTCAAAGTTTAGCGGTTTGATGTATTCAGGGAACAGCCTGTTTTCTCGTCCAGCGAAGCGGTCGGCCGTGTGTCATTTTCCATTGGGATGTTGCCCCAGGGAAGGGAAATAATTTGTTAAAGTCATCAGTTTTAAGCGGGAGATCGTCTGGCGGCACGTGTAGCTCTGCTCCTTCGTCAGATATGAGATCAGAAGAGACGCTTACAATGGACTATTATAGACAGAGAGACAGGCCAGCAGATATGAATAGATATAGACTGAAACAGATAGATAGGAAGAGTGAAAGAGACGGGAAGAGTGAAATAGATGAAAAAAATATAGATAGGAACAAAACCAGATAGATAGGTAGATAGATAGATAGATAAATATGAAGTGAGATAGATAGATAGATAGATAGATAGATAGATAGATATAAACAGACTGAGATAGATATGAACAGACTGAGGTAGAAACAATGATAGATGGATAGATAGATAGATATGAGCAATAGAAAAAAGATAGATACATAGATAGATATGAACAAACGAAAAAAAATATAGATCCCTGAATAGATAGAAATAGCTAGAGTGTGACAGACACAGAAAGAAAGGAATATATATATATATATATATATATATATATATATATATATATATATATATGAGTGTGTGTGTGTGTGTGTACAGAGTGAAATAGAACGATAGATATAGGCATGGATATAAATATAAACAAATGAGATATATAATAGATATGAAGAGAATGAGATAGATAGATATGAACAGACTGAGATAGATAGATAGATAGATAGAGAGATATGAACAGACTGATAGAGATAGATAGATAGATATATAGATAGATAGATAGATAGATAGATAGATATGAAAAGATTGAGATAGATAGATAGATATGAACAGACTAATATAGATAGATAGATAGATAGATAAACAGAAGACTGAGATAGATAGATAGATAGATATGAACAGATTGAGATAGATAGATAGATAAATATGAACAGATTGAGATAGATAGATAGATATGAACAGATTGAGATAGATAGATAGATAAACAGAAGACTGAGATAGATAGATAGATAGATAGATATGAACAGATTGAGCTAGATAGATAGATAGATATATAGATAGATAGATAGATAGATAGATAGATATGAACAGACAGATAGATTTGAACCAAGATAGATAAATATTCAAAAAGATATACTGATAGATAGAAACAAAGTAAATAGCTAAATATGTATAGATTAATAAATATGAACAATGAATTTATATGTAAACTAACCGAAGGATGAAGTGGGTGGGAGAGATGTGATCAGCATATGCCACATCGATAGATTCCATCAGTCTTCCGACAAAAGATAAATCATATCTAAATAGCGAAAGCAAAACGAATTAGCTACAGAGAAAGTGATGCGTGTGTTTCCCTGTTATCAATCTGATCGACGATTGATGAGAAATTGTTAGCCTACAATTAAAATAAAAATTAAAAAATACCAAAGACAAAGAGGCAGTTGGATATAAACGACTAAAACCTTTTTCGTCTTAAGGGAAAGATCATTCCTAATTGAAGCAAAAATATATTTTGCCCTTTGTCATTGATGTTAGTTTTTGATTATTCAATCGATAAAAAAAATATTTCTTTCATATTCTGTTTACATCTGTCTCCTTATGAAAATTGAGATGTAGTAGAGTAAGGTCCCGTATATCATAGATTGATAGAGACCGTGTTGACATAGGAATCAACACGATGTGAAGATCCATTGTAGTGTGAAACTGACATTTATCATGCAGTGTTGATGTCCATATATATATATATATATATATATATATATATATATATATATATATATATATATATATATATATATATATATATATATATATATATATATATATATATATATATATATATGACTCTTCGGTAAAATGGAATCGAGTTCTCCCAGTGACTGCGTGTTTATCTAAAAATAAATACGCTTAAATTCACTTTCTACCCTGCCGTGCGCCAACGGCTTACTGGTAAAATCTCCGATTGACGCCAATTAAGCCGGGTTTCGATCCTAGCTAGAGGCAACCGGACGTCTAGCTCACTGATGAGCTGTGATACAGCGAAACAGTCTGTCTGTAGATGACAGTATATATATATATATATCTTTACAAAAAACTCATGTTGATGTTAACAATTGCCACAAAATATTGTTGATTTAAGATGGAATGATCAATTATGACATGTCTCTAATTTGTAATCAGATAAATTGTATTTATTTTCAATTTTTCTAGTTGAATTGTTCACGAATATTGAATATAATCTATTATTGTATATAATTAGGTTACATTAAAATTTGTATCTTATATTTTATATTTTATATATACCTTATGAAAATTGTCTGTTAATGTGTTAAACATCTTATGTTATTATTTTTTCCTCGAGTTACATGTTCAATTTATTTTATTTGTTGCTGCAGTTGAAAGTCTTCAAGTGATGTGGTTTCTGTTATTGCCAGTTCACATGGTTCAAAGAACGGTGGTCCTCGCTAAAACGTACAGGCTTCACTCGATCGGCGCCATTTTTAACCACTGATCTGCAAAAGCAGTTTTATGCAGCTGACATTTTAGATATTTCTGATGGGTTTGACACCGTGTATGATAAAAGACTCGATCCGACGAGACTATTTAAGATGACTCAAAAACTGATGATATCCACAAAAGAAAGGGATTTGTGGAGAGCCATGATCGTCCACGCCTTGAAGACACACTCACACAACCAGTAACATCTTTTCAGTTTTTATTATTTTGCCAGCTTTTGAATGTTACTTTCTTGTATTGCTTACAGTTCAACGATTGTTACTGGATAACGGAAACGCAAGATTTAATTACATTAACCTCTGTCTGGAATGAAATGTTTTGGGACGGACAAAATAGGAAGCGATCCCTACTTCCGACAGGCCCTTCCTTATCCTCTTTCCAGCATCTCCTTTTACTCCGCAGTCCGCACCATCCCTTCTCGGTGTCCCCAGGCGAAGTTTCAATGACAGGGCAATCCCCGCTGGTCACGCGGCCATTTTGCGTGTTTGTTTTCCCGCTCGGCGGTAGAGCGTCACCGGTCAGCAGGCAGCGAACACTGGCAAACACATCAGTAGGAGGGAGATAGAAAGAGGGGGATAGATCGAGAGAGAGAGAGAGAGAGAGAGAGAGAGAGAGAGAGAGAGAGAGAGAGAGAATTTTAAAAGGTGTACAATGGCGGTTAAGATCGAATTCGGTCCAACGTTAAGCTTTACGTTTTTTAAATCAAATATCTTTTAAAATATCTATTGATATCATTTCACGTTATCTATCTATCTATCTATCTATCTATCTATCTATCTATCTATCTCAGCCAATTCATATCTATTTATCTATCAAGAGAAGGTCTATCTATCTATCTATCTATCTATCTATCTATCTATCTAGCAAGAGAGGATATTTATCTATGTATCTATTCAGAGAGAGTAACAGAGAAAGAGACAGAGAAAGATAGAAAGCGAGAGAGAGAGAGAGAGAGAGAGAGAAAGAGCGAGCGAGAGAGAAAAGACAGAATATTATTTATTTATCTATCAAAGTCCATTCGTAATATGATTATGTTTCTTGTTGAGGAACTTCAGTGTGTAAATTAAAAATATCGTAAAAATAAAAAGATTTTACCGACTCATTAAAACAAAAATGAGGTATTTTAATTTATTGGAATTGGTTTCAGTTGAAAAGTATTCAACGCCCCCCACCCCAAAAAAATCTGCCCCCAATATTTTATTCAGTACGGCATTCTTAATTTCTTATTTTTTAAAAAATATTTTGACGTTTTTGACAACAGCCTCTTTTTCAGAATAATAGAATGAGCATCTTTGGAAAATCTTTGGTCAATAATTGATAATCGTGTTTTAATTGTCAGTCGTTTAATTTATAACGTATAGAAATGTAGGTAAAAAAAGAAAAGAAAACGTTGATAAGATGGCGATGATCGCAAAGCAGTGCCCGGGGCCCCCGTCAGGCTTGCCCTTTCCCTAGTCGGATGGGGGATAGTATAGGACCGCCTTGGACTATTCCTGTTCTTAACCTTATCCCAGGCAGATTATTTTGAAGTCGGAAAGGCAGCGGGTGAAGCGGCATTTTTGTCTGCCAAATTGAAGATGCTATACGGCTCCACATAATGGCTTCAATTGTTTGAAATTCTGTAGGATTTTTTTTTTTTTGCATTCGAACACTAAAAGAGAATCTATTGAAACAAAGCAAGTTCAGTTGACCGTTGATGACAATTTTCAGAACAACGTAACCATAAATATATATTGATAATTAAATTGGCTTTCCTCTTTATTGAAATTTACAGTTAATAAGTCGATTTTTTCTGTGGCTTTGTGATGTCACAGGTTGATTTTACTTTTTCTAACATGTGCGGTTCGAGTCCAATTAAGAGGCAATTTTCCTCTAATTATATAAAGTGCTGTTCGATAAAAGTGACTCACCTGATTTTTTTTTTTTACTAAATGTTCTCTTCTCCGATTAAACGAAAGTTGAGCTAAATTCAAAGGATAAGCGATCTAAAATCCGAAGAAGAATCTTTGAAAGCTCTTGAATCTAGCAGTATGTACTGTCAAGCATCCGTTCAGTATAATGTTCTGGGGATGCTTTTCTTTTCATGGAACTGGTTTGTTCAGACCTATTGAAAAGACCCTCAGGAGCGAGCAGTACAAGAGAATTTTAGAGTCTTGTCTGCTCCCTTTTGCTGAAAGGGTGCAAATCGACCCAACCAAGTTCATTTTTATACAGGATAATGCTCCCTGTCACAAATCAAAATTGCTGAAGGAATACTTTGATGAGAAGCAGGTGAGTGTTATGACATGGCTGCCCCAATCTCCTGACCTCAACCCCATAGAAAACTTATGTAGCATTATAAAGTACAGGCTCTCGAGAAAGCAGTTGAGCAACAAAGAGGATTTGATTTTGAATTTCATATCCGAATGGAATTCAATGCTTGGAGATGAGATTTGCCAGAACCTAATCAAGTCAATGCCAAAAAGTGTTGAAAACGTTATTCAAAATAAAGGAGGACCCATAAATTATTAAATATTTCGAACTATATTACCTATTATAAATAAATTATACCTCTATTATTCTTTATTTAAAGCTGTTTGGTTATGTTTCTATTGATTACTAGTAGCAGGAAATAAGTGAGTCACTTTTTTTGCACAGAGTTTTTCCCTAAATCTCATTTATATATCCCAAATTATAATTATCAATAGAATACCTAAGGGTGAGTAAACCTTTTTACAAGGTGGTCGGGAAGGGTTCCTTATATTAGTAAGATTAAAAATTAGTTTGACCCCAAAAACAATAGGCGAAAAAATTTTTAAGTAAAAAAAAATCAGGTGAGTCACTTTTATCGAACAGCACTGTATATATTCGGATTCATAGACGCCCAATTTCTGTCTGATAAACTTTAAACATTATTCCTACCAAAAAAAATACAAGCGTAGGAAAAAAGTTTTAGTCATCCGGGAAAGTAAATCTATCTGAATTTTCATTTGATATCAGTTGTTGGCATCCAGCTCCATAGAAAAGCTAATTTTCGAGGCAGAAACGTTTCTCTGGGGATTTTCCTTGGCGGCAATGAATCTTAATTTTTCTCTTTTACTCTCTCCTAATCCGATATTTTTTGTATTAACTTTTCTATTTTAAATATTATGTTAGTATTTAACCTTTGGATGTGCGTGAAGTATAGCGGTTATCGGCGCGAAATGTGGGATTAACTTGTCGAATTCAAATTTCACTTGAGAGCGTTTTCGTAAAAAGACTTCTGGAAAAGGCGTGAATCCATGTATTCTCTCCCCACCTATGGGTTAAATATCAGGGCAGACGGCACTCTCTAGCTTTGATTGCTAACCAGTCTCGAAGAATTTTGAATATTGCTGTCACATCTGATCTGGTGCTTGTGCTATGCATTAAGATATTCTACATAAAATACAAAGAAGAATCTGCAACGTTATCGGTCCTGCCCTGGCATCTCATCTTCATTCAATTTTTCATCGCTGTAACGTAGCTTCCGTCTGCCTTTTCTATAAATAATTTCCTAGTGATTGTGCTGATGAGCTTTTCACTTTGGTATCTAAACTTTATGAATTTAAGCGCAGTACTAGATTGGCAGCTAGGTCTCATCATTTTATAATTGAAATAGCTAGATGTAACCGTAAGTTCCATGCAAAAAGTTTCTTCTATTGCACTTTTCTCTTGTGGAATTCTCTTCTGACTTCCTGTTTTCCGGTCAACTTTGGTCTTCAAAAAAATATTTTTCTTTTATTGTGTTTTTTATCTAATATTCTCAAACACCCAGTAACCCCTTGTGTCTTAGTGGCTTCATTGCCTTGCTTGGGGTGAAATGATTAAAAAAGACAACTTTGAATTCAAAATTAGTGTTGGAGTAATAACTCTACCCTATGAAAACCTACTTGCTACCGAAACCACAGAAACAACAGGGAGCACACTGGGTAATTTATTGATTGATTAAGTTTAATCCTTAAATAATCAACCAGGTGCTGGAAGCAAAGATAGGTACCGCCTATACATTAGTTTCAAGACATCTGGCACAAATTAGCAAAATGAGGAAAATTAAATGGTTAATCCATGATTCCATTAAGGATCGCCAACTTAGTTTGATGCTGAAATTTTAGAGGGTCATAAATCCATCTTTTCCCTCCACTATGCATTAAATAGAAGGCAAACTGAACGCTCTGGTGCAGAGACGTCCAATCCGCGGCCTGTGGACCGCACTGCGACCGACATAATATTTTCATGTGGCCCACTGCACCCTAAAATCTTAAGTTATATTTTCATTTAATTTAGTAATGTATGTCGAGAAAACTATTCTCAGATTGAGCTAGTAGGTTCACTTCCCCTTTGTATTAAAAGGGGAAGAAGGTAAAGGCCTTTGATGAGACACACTGGATGGTGCGTGGAGCAAAAGCCAGAAGTATATAAAAATTATTTAACTATCTAGAAAACTATTATACCTGTAGGGTGGTACATACAGCGGGGAACAATTCTTTTCAAGCAGGAAAAACATCAAAACAGCTAAAAGGAATTGGTTGAAGGGTTCCCATTTACCTAACATTCTTAGAATAAAGACAGTTACCATAAAAGCAGATATTGACAATATTATAAAAATAAAGCAATGTCAAAAACCACATTGAATTTATTTTATTTTGTCTATGTATAATGTCTTTTTTTTATTGTCATTAATACAGTATTTTTATAATTATATAGATTTGCTATTAAAATTTGATATTCACAACGTTTTGAACTTTTTAAAAGCATATTTATATAAAGTACTTTTGTGACCCGGTGAATATACCTAAATTTCTAATTTGGCCCATTTGGGGGAAAAAAAGGTTGGACAACTTTGCTCTCGAGTTTGTTAGGTACTAGTCTCTCGTAGGGGGAAAACTCTGAATACAAAATCAATTGGCTATTTTGCTCGTAAATCCACCCTGCAAAAACTACAGCAGCAATATCTACCGTGGAGAGGATGTGGCCCTAGTGATGTGCGGCTGTGACTCTATACACTGCAGTGAAGTTTCCAAGGTAAATGATTGGTTAATTTTACCTTGGTAAAATGAACCAATCGGAAAGCTGTATCTCCTTTCTAAACAAATAATATCAGAGTACTCACAGATTTATCCAAGACGGCTAAATCTGATTAGGAATTTCTTTCATTTTGAGGCGTAGTATTCAGTGGTATAACGGAAGCGTAGTATTCAGTAGTATTAATTTTAAAGTGTCCGACGTGGAGTAATGGATAGCGGCTCGGGAGCCGAGTTCGAATACCAGTCGAATCCATTAAATTCACTTGCATGCTAATACCTTTGGAAAGGTATGAATCCTCGTCTTTCCATTCAGTCTTTCCAATAGCAGGACAGGCCGGGTTCTATAGACTTGGATGACAACTGGTCTACCGCAGAAAGAAATGGCAACCTATTGCGGGAAGAAAATTAGCCTCGTCAGTCATGAATCGAAAGATACATGATCGCCTAAGCTTGTATTACGCATGGCACATAACTGACTGACTGACTTTCCAGTCGAATCCATGGCATTCACTTTGTGCTAATACCCTTGGGAAAGGTATGAATCCTCTTCTTATCTCTCACCCCAGCAATGGGTAAATTGCTGAACAGATCGGGTTCTGTAGCCTTGGATGGCAACTGGTGTACCTCAGAAAGAAATGCGGGAAGAAAATCTGCCTCGTCAGTCTGCAGGAAGAAAATCTGCCTCGTCAGTCATGTATCGAAAGATACATGATCGTGTAAGCTTGTATCAAGATACATGATCGCCTGAGCGTGTATCATGCATGGCACATAACTGACTGATAAGACGTGTTTTATAGCATTGGAGATCGTCATCTCTTTTTAACAGTTTTATTATTCTATCTGCAGTTAAAACTGTTTTATGAATTAGACATGTTTATATCAACCATCACAACATTGAAGAGAAATAAATTTACTTGTTTTCGATATCAGTTTCATTATTCTATCGTTTCTAAAATTTGTTTTATAGTATTAAAAGGATGAGTCTGAAATGCGATTTACAGGCCGAGGACACTAAAATCAAGCAGGTGCAGAAATTTAAATATCTGGGAAGTGTTCTGACAGAGGACGGAAAGTGCGACGCTGAAATCCGAAGACGTATTGGGATGGCCTAAGGACACTTTCCAAAAGCTAGGCAGAGTATTACGAGACAGGAGGGTTTCATTGATAACAAAGAAAAGATTACCAAACTACTACGTGATATCTATCCTCCTTTACGGCAGTGAATTTTGGACGGTCTCCTCAAAGATGGAGAAGAGACTCAAGGCAACGGAGGTACGGATCTACAGAAGGATGCTAAGGATATCATGGACCGAGCGTGTGAGCAACGATGATGTTTTGGAGAGGATGCAAACAAGAAAAAATCTTATACTTAATATGAGGAAGAAGCAGCTGAAATTGCTGGGACACGTAATGAGAAAGGACGGCTTGGAAAATCTGATGCTCAGAGGTCGAATAGAGAGAAAGAGAGACAATGGAAAGCAACCCTTGACATACCTAGCGGATGACAGAACAGGCCCTGGAAGAAGAAGCAAATGGACAAAACTTATTGATAGCTAAAGAGATAGGGGGAAGTGGAGAGCCATGATCGCCTACGCCCTGAGGGGACACGGTACGTAAAAGAAGAACCACCTTATCAACCAAGCCTCGTAATTTGGAAGAGAAATAAATTTATTTCATTTTTGATAGGCCTAAAATGGAGTGCACTTATCATTTTTTGGGTGGGAGCTGCCCAGTCCTCATTATCCAGACTCGATAGAGTCCGAAAGCGTCTCTGAGTCCTTGTGGGTGACAAATTATTTTCCACCCTTCAACCTCTCCTCTTACAGGCGGGACGTGGCGATCCCCTATTTACTCTGTCGCTACTTTCACCGAAAGTGCTCGGATGAACTGCATTCCTTGGTTCCGCCAGTTCTAACCTTCAAGGCAAGGACTCACCATGCCACTCACATGGTAGCAAACCACTCACATTTCTTCCGTATTCCATTGGTGAGAAGCATTTCTTCTTTGTGGAACCGACTCCCAAGAGGTTGTTTCCCCGATCACTACAATCTTAACCTCTTAGTCTAGGGTTAACTGTTATCTTCCTCCCATAAACTGTCTCTTACTCTGTAAGCCTCAGTAGCCGTTTGCCTTGAGTGGTCCCTGGGCCTTGTACAGGGTGAACCTTTCTGTAAAAAAAAAAAAAAAATCTCCATTTTCCCATAATGTCTAAAATGTGTTTTGTATGATTGGTAACTGTTATATACCGTACCTATGAACACTAATGGGTATGCCTCAATCCTCAAATACGTTGGTGACTATAGTAAGTGGAGGTAATGTGCTGTCTAAGTAGTCCACCACTAGCAGTGGTTTACCTACTTCACGCCGCTGGCGAGTATTGTATTTTGTTGATGTTATAAAGATTACCATTTAATTTCCAACCTCCGTTTTGGTTATTCTTCATGATGCAACCCTTTTTAGGTTACAGCAGTAAATTTATCAACTAAGCCTCATAATTTTGAAGGGAAACAAATTTACTTGATTTTGATTTCAGTCCGTCTATTATTCTATATGAAAGTAAAACTTGATTTCTAAGATTCGTGCTCTTTCTTATACTACCATAATGGAAGGATGTTTCGATGATGCGTCTCGCGAGATGACTTTCACTAGGAATTTCAATATCCTGACCTTGTGCCAGACTGGGATCAATACGTAATCAATCTTTGTTTCTTATCTTCTTTGTTTTTTTTTCTCGCTTTCTTTCCTGTTCTTTTTTTATCTCCTTTGTTAATTTCTATTATTCTTTCTTTCTTTCTTTCTTACTTTCTTTCTTTCTTTCTTTCTTTCTTTCTTTCTTACTTTCTTTCTTTCTTACTTTCTTTCTTACTTTCTTTCTTTCTTTCTTTCTTACTTTCTTTCTTTCTTTCTTTCTTTCTTTCTTACTTTCTTTCTTTCTTTCTTTCTTTCTTTCTTTCTTACTTTCTTTCTTTCTTTCTTTCTTTCTTACTTTCTTTCTTTCTTTCTTACTTTCTTTCTTTCTTTCTTTCTTACTTTCTTTCTTTCTTTCTTTCTTTCTTTCTTACTTTCTTTCTTACTTTCTTTCTTTCTTTCTTACTATCTTTCTTTCTTGCTTTCTTTCTTACTTTCTTTCTTTCTTTCTTTCTTTCTTTATTTTTTTTACTTTCTTTCTTTCTTTCTTTCTTACTTTCTTTCTTTCTTACATTCTTTCTTACTTTCTTTCTTTCTTACTTTCTTTCTTTCTTTCTTACTTTCTTTCTTTCTTTCTTACTTTCTTTCTTTCTTTCTTACTTTCTTTCTTACTTTCTTTCTTTCTTTCTTACATTCTTTCTTTCTTTCTTTCTTTCTTTCTTACTTTCTTTCTTTCTTTCTTTCTTACTTTCTTTCTTTCTTTCTTTCTTTCTTACTTCTTTACTTTCTTTCTTACTTTCTTTCTTTCTTTCTTTCTTACTTTCTTTCTTTCTTACTTTCTTTCTTACTTTCTTTCTTTCTTTCTTACTATCTTTCTTTCTTTCTTTCTTACTTTCTTTCTTTCTTTCTTTCTTTCTTACTTTCTTTCTTTCTTACTTTCTTTCTTTCTTTCTTTCTTTCTTTCTTACTTTCTTTCTTTCTTTCTTACTATCTTTCTTTCTTTCTTTCTTACTTTCTTTCTTTCTTTCTTTCTTTCTTACTTTCTTTCTTTCTTTCTTTCTTTCATTATTTTTTTACTTTCTTTCTTTCTTTCTTTCTTACTTTCTTTCTTTCTTACATTCTTTCTTACTTTCTTTCTTTCTTACTTTCTTTCTTTCTTTCTTACTTTCTTTCTTTCTTTCTTTCTTTCTTACTTTCTTTCTTACTTTCTTTCTTTCTTTCTTACATTCTTTCTTTCTTTCTTTCTTACTTTCTTTCTTTCTTTCTTTCTTACTTTCTTTCTTTCTTTCTTACTTCTTTACTTTCTTTCTTACTTTCTTTCTTTCTTTCTTTCTTTCATACTTTCTATCTTTCTTTCTTTCTTTCTTACTTTTTTCTTTTTTCTTTCTTTCTTTCTTTCTTTCTTTCTTACTTTCTTTCTTTCTTTCTTTCTTACTTTCTTACTTTCTTTCTTTCTTTCTTTCTTACTTTCTTTCTTTCTTTCTTTCTTTCTTACTTTCTTCCTTACTTTCTTTCTTTCTTTCTTTCTTTCTTACTTTCTTACTTTCTTTCTTTCTTACTTTCTTTCTTTCTTTCTTTCTTCCTTACTTTCTTTCTTTCTTTCTTTCTTTCTTACTTTCTTTCTTTCTTTCTTTCTTTCTTTCTTTCTTTCTTTCTTTCTTACTTTCTTTCTTTCTTTCTTTCTTTCTTTCTTTCTTTGCTAATGTATTTTATTCTCCCTTCTTTCTTTCTTTCTTACTTTCTCTCTTTCTTTCTTTCTTTCTTTCTTTCTCTCTTTCTTTCTTTCTTTCTTTCTTTCTTTCTTTCTTTGCTAATGTATTTTATTCTCCCTTCTTTCTTTCTTTCTTTCTTTCTTTCTCTCTTTCTTTCTTTCTTACTTTCTTTCTTTCTTTCTTTCTTTCTTTCTTACTTTCTTTCTTTCTTTCTTTCTTTCTTTCTTACTTTCTTTCTTACTTTCTTTCTTTCTTTCTTTCTTTCTTTCTTACTTTCTTTCTTTCTTTCTTTCTTTTTTTCTTTCTTTCTTTCTTTCTTTCTCTCTTTCTTTCTCTCTTTCTTTCTTTCTTTCTTTCTTTCTCTCTTTCTTTCTTTCTTTCTTTCTTTCTTTCTTTCTTTCTTTGCTAATGTATTTTATTC